>JAXGGA010004338.1:0-89547 GCA_038373865.1 Uloborus plumipes
CAGAGATTTTTTAAGCTAATATTCAGTCTCTGACTCGCTAAGCAGGAAAGCAGCGTTTTGTATTTGAAGGGGTTAAGAGATGAAAAGGTTAAGTGACAAAACAGAAATTACGAGTAATTAAAGTTCAAAGTTTTATTGTTGTAGTTATTGCAGCTTTTTTGTTTTCTGGTTTTGTCATTAG
Organism: Uloborus plumipes; assembly: GCA_038373865.1. NCBI lineage: Eukaryota > Metazoa > Arthropoda > Arachnida > Araneae > Uloboridae > Uloborus > Uloborus plumipes. The sequence goes on from JAXGGA010004338.1 coordinate 182, forward strand.
TGTGCGAATGAATTTGGTCTATTGATATCTACTGTTTGATTTACCAAGTTTTATTTGCTCACCTGTATCTATTGCTTACCATTGTAGAGAGTGTTCATTTTTTAAAATGTAACTTAGCCCCTTCATCCTCCAAGCCCTTCATTTACGGCTTGTACCATGGGCGCCCATATGCGAAATTTTAAGGGGGGGCTCAGAGTTTCCTCAGAGTTTACAGTTAAAAGATATATATGTGTGTGTTTCTTTGATTCACTAAGAATATGAAAGTACTAGACTCGTTTAGATTTTGACCGCTTACAGATAATACATGTAATGTGCATCTGAAGGCTGTATTTAGAAAAAATTTCGGTGTGTGTGTGTGTCGGGGGGGGGGGGTATTTCTCACATTGACCAAAAACACACATTTTTGTGCGTTATGAGTCTTTTTTTTACTGACACCCCCCCCCCCTGCTGTTCCTCGTATGTGTTTTAATTTTATTTTTGTTGTTAATGGTTTTGACTGACCTTTATTGGGGTTGGGGTATCAAAAGAGATGCAATGGATTCTTTAAAGTGAGGTAGAATATTCGTAATTTTGGGGGCCCTGGGGATTCTTTCTCTGGGAAATTTTTGAAAAAAAGTTTTCAAATTCTGCATTTTGAGTCCCTGTATGGGGCAGTTGGGACTTCAAAACTAAGTTGGAAAACAGGCGAACAAAACATTTATAAATGTTCAGCGCATTCATTTGCAAATTAAGATCAGTCAAAGGTTTTTTTTTTTTTTTTTTTTTTTTTGTAGTTTAACAAACGATTGACATTAAGAGCCATTATTTTGAAAATCAGACAAAAAACGGAAGTTTTGGCAGTAACAATTTTTGGTTTTCCTCATTTTTTTAAACGTGAAAATAGGTCAACAGAAATGGACATTCTGAAGTTTTTAGCCCCCCCCCCCCCCCAAAAAAAATGAAAAAAATTTTGCTCTCTCAGTAAAAATTCCCAAAGTCTGATGTTTCGCAGCTTTTTTTGACAAAATGATTGAAAGACGCATTTCAGTGCGCTGTAGATTTTTACAGAAACGCCACCTCAAATTTATGTATACATTTATTGATTGTGCAGTGTCTGGTTATGATGACTTCATGGTTATTTGGGTTGGGGGTTGTTTTTTCTTTAGTTAAGCGGCCGCAAAGTATGATTTTTAGTTCACTTTCGCTTAACTTTAAACTGCGTTATTTCCCCCAAAAAGCAAATCGCCGAAATTTTTTAAACATATACTGAAAATTTATACTATGAAGAGAATATGTGGAATGAAAATTGTTTAATATTTCATTGCTTTGATTAGAAAAAGACTGATGCTTTACAAATTTTCAAAATTTGTGGTTTTTTTATCGCATCTAACTCAAAACAGCAACTCTAGAAAAAATAGCTTTTATAGATTATGAAACCTACAAATGTGTCGAATTGCATAAAAAAGAAAGAAGCTTGGGATCTCTTCATAGTATAAATTTTCAGTATATGTTAAAAAAATTTCGGGGGGTTGCTTTTTGGGGGAAGTGGACTAAAAACCATATTTTGCGTCGACTTAAGTAAAGAAAGCAACAACCCCAACCCAAATAACTATGGGTTCCTCATAACCAGACACTATACAATCAATAAATATGAATATAAATTTGAGGTGGTGTTTCTGTAAAAACTACAGCGCACTGAAATGCGGCTTTCAATCGTTTTGCCAAAAAAGAGCTGCAAAACATCAAACTGGAAATTTTTACCGAACGAACAATTTTTTTTTTTTTTGGTGGGCGGAGGGAGGGGGGGGGCTAAAAACATCAGAATGTTCACTTCTCATGACCTACTTTCTCGTACAAAAATATGAGGAAGATCAAAAAATGCCACTGCCGCACCTTGTCTGAATTTCAAAATAATGGCTCTTAATCGACAGAGAGAAAGAACGAGGAAAGAGAAAAGATAAACATTCATCACTTGCTTAATTGATTTTCAGTATAGTTACATAGTAGTTTTTGATCAGTTTCTGAACTCATCGACAGAAACATCACTTAATAGTATAAAATGACCAATGGTATAAAACGCATAAAATCCTTTAAAAGAGACAGTGTAGAGATTTAAAAAATGGTTAACGAAAGAGTAATATTGCAGCCATTCAGTTAATTCATAGTTTATTTATTTGATAAGATACAATTGAAGCACTTTTTAAGGAATTTCAAAAAGGTATTTAATGATTTTCAAAGACTTTAGAACATGCCTGCCCCCCCCCCCCGAAACCCCAAATGCTTTGTAATGTAAAACAGAAAAAAAGTTTTCTTTTTTTCCAAATTCCATGTGCCAAAAAAATACCGAGTTGTCTTGCCATCCTCGGATCAGCCCACTCTTTATCTTGACCGCTAGTCCACAGAAATGGGGGAGTTTCCATGCAAAAGCGGCGTCGGTTGACCCACGAATAATGCCTTTGTTTTTTTATTGAAGAATGTAGGAAGAGACACAATGTTAAAATACTGAAAGCGGTTTCAGTGCAAATTAGAGTTATTAAAATTTGGCATATTTAATAACTTGACCATTAATGGGTGAAGAAAAAAATGTTTTCCGAATAAATAATACTAAAGCAAAAAAAAAAAAAACTAATCTCCAAGGAGGGGCTCGAGCCCCCCCCTTGCCCCCCTTTATGGGCGCCCATGGCTTGTACTGCTTATTTCAGAAGCTTTACTCGCAGTTATTTATTTTATCTATGAGTTTCAAAGACATAAATTTATTATATATTCGTAATAATATTGCTGCTTTTTCTCTGAAAAGTCAACGTTATCCGTAGATTTCATCAAATTTACTAAAAGAACTTATTAATTTACATTTCAGTTATTTATTTTTTCTAAGCAATATCGAGGATTTACGCTGCAGCCTGACTTGAAAAATTCTAAAAAATATTCAATCATTTTTTTTTTGAGACTTTAAATGAAATTAGACTTAAAGAAAATGAAATTTCCTACAAAATGAAATCAAAATAAAGCTTCTAAGATGAATAGTTTTGGTTTTACAGAGGAAAAACTACGATTTTTGGCTAAAAATCGCTGTTTTTCGTAACTTTACCCACTTTGAGGCACGTGTTAATTGTTATCCGATTAAGCTAAAACTTTTCAAATCTCATTTTCTAGTCTATTGGCAAATGCTAGGGGGGTGCCTCAAAAGATTAGTTGAAAATAAAATCTCCCCATGTTACTTGCAATTTCGAGGATTTGCTTTGCAGCCTGACTTGTGAAAATTCTGAAAAATATTTAATCATTTTTTTTTCGAAACTTTAAATAAGTTTAGACTTAAAGAAAATAAAAATTCCTACAAAATGAGACCAAAATAAAGCTTCTAGGATCAGTAGTTTTGATTTTACAGAGTAAAAACTACAATTTTTGGCTAAAAATCGCTGTTTTTCTTAACTTTACCCTGTTTGCGGCACGTGTTAATATTATCCGATTAAGCTAAAACTTTGCAAATCTCATTTTCTAGCCCATTGCACATTTTAGGGGGGTGCCGCAAAAGATTAGTTGAAAATTTTTTTTCCCCATGTTACTTGTGACCACCCTAGTAGGTAGCTTAGAGCCAGGAGACGGACATAGGCTATAATTTATGTGTGTCAGTTACAAAAATAGAAAAAATGTCTTATTGACTAAGCCTCTTTACTAAGCCTTTTTTGACACCTTAATGGCTGAGCGACATGAAGCACACGTTCTGGCAGCTTCCGGAGAGCAGTAAACAGGTTGTAAGTTAGCGGTGCGTTGAGTGTTATTTGACTTTTTGTGAAGTAAATTATAAACGAACGCGTTACTTCCCTTGAAATTTATAGGTGATAAGCTGTCAGAAACGATTGCTCATTCCGAGGATCCTGATGATCCCAACCGAAATGCCGTTTGAATTTAAAAGACTTCAATTTCCGATTCGTCTTTCATATGCCATGACCATCAACAAAAATCACAAGGGCAATCCATAAAAGTTTGTGGTTTGAATCTAGAACATCACTGTTTTGCCCATGGTCAATCATATGTGGCATGTTCATCACGGGTCGGAAGACCATCTGCGTTGTTTGCTTTTGCGCCTGATAATAAAACAAAAAATGTTGTGTATCACTAGGTACTTAAGTGAAGAGCAACTTACGTACTAAAATACAGAAACAATAATGAATGATTAATGTAGGTACTTATTTATTTATTTTTTTTTTGTACTTTCTAATAATAAAAAACTTAATAAATTCAAAAATTTGCTTATTTATTGCCTTTAAGGCGGAACAGAGTTCGCCGAGCCAGCTAGTTTAGTTATAAATTGGGTTTTGCAATTCTACTTTAAAATTTCAGCAATCAGAGGAATTAAACCTAAAGTGTACTTTTAAAAGCATATAACTTGCTATTACTGATAAAGAAATTGCTTTCTCACATCTGAAAAGTGCAACATTAAATTCATTATGTAAAAACTTAATTGCAAAATGTATTTAGCTGAAATAAAATTATACGCCCAATCGGGGAGGATTGGAATTTCAATCCTATTACCTGATAAACATTTTGGCTCTATATTTGTATAACATATCGAAAGTTTTCAAAACACATCAAACCTTTATGTCACAATACTTAACATTCTAATGTTATTGAATTAATATATTTCGTCAATCTAACTCTGAATCTTATCGTAACGAACTTGATCACAGATTTCCACAGTTCGCAAATAAGTGAACTTCAGATAAAAAGGTTTTTGTCATGTAATTAATAATTTTTCTTGGGAGAAAGAAAATACGGACCTTGATTTTGTGAAAGAAAATAAAACGACGTAAAAAGCACTAAAATGAGTAGGAAAACTGCAGATACTATTTCGGCGTTACAAAAAACGCCCTTTTCAGTGCAAAGAGTGTGTGCTTATGGATGAACTCATTGTGTTTTTTACGTTGTTTTATTTCCTTTTATTTTTCAAGCACAAATGTATTTACTTGTCTCTAGTTATGATGTTTAAATTTTTGTTTTAAGAAATAATTTTTTTCAAACTGCTAGTGAGTGCTCCTATACAATTTCCCTGTGTCACAGGATACCTTCTCCAAGCCGCCCAACTTCAGTTAGGGTCAGTCTTTTATGAAATTCAACTCATAAATAGAACTTGCTTCCCAACATTTTCTGCTTATCAAAAGCTAGAAAAAGCTATAATTCGTAGCGGAGAATACGCGGTTATGGCAAACATTGCACTTAGCTGTACCCAGGGCCAGATTAAGGCATAAGCACATAGGGCACAGCACAGGTCCAGGGCCCCAAAATTTAAGGAGCACTAAATAAGTAATTAAACTTTTTAAAAAGTTGGGTAATTACAAGTTGCATTGTAGTAAGGTGCAAATATTAAATTGAGAAAAAACACATCTTCTAAAAAAAAGTACTCTTTTTTGTAATCAGACCAGAACCTATATTTACATTATTGTTAAATTTAAAAGTTGCCTATAATCTTTATGTTAAATTACAATGCAACAAAATTTTGACATCTTATATTATAATGCAGGGCTCTCCAACCTACGGCCCGCGGGCCGGATCCGGCCTGCGAGCAGATTTTTTTCCGGCCCGCGGAAATAATCTGTTTTTTTAATCCCCCCTTTTTTTAAAATATTTTTTTTATTAAATTAATCAGAACAATGATGATCTCGTAGTGAATACGTCAAATAATAAATAAAAATCTATTCAAATTTTAATGCAAAGCTTTTTAATATACTGCAAACATATTGGCTGTTTTTTTGCTAATTTCAGGAAGTGGTTTGACTATTTTCTTACTGTTTTACTTGCAAACCTAAGAGTATTTTAACATTTTTTTAGTCTCAAGGCCTTAGAGGTGTAGCTACAGATGGAAAAAAAATATGTCTGGCACAAAAATTGGAGTAGTTGGAAACATATGTAATTCTGTGAAAACAGTGGAGGAATTAAACCCATGGTTTTTCATTGTATTATCCATCAACAAGCGTTGTGCGGGAAACACGTGGATGTAGCTGAAGTAATGGATGTAGTTAAGATGTTCCTTACCATTGTGAAGTTCGCTGGTTAAAGTAGAGGCAAAATATTGCAACGATTTTTTGAACTTCGAGAAGCGATTGATATTTTTATGACTGAACGTCGGCATCCTGTATCTGAACTTTCTGACAGTGTATTTGTCTGGAAATTGGCTTTTCTTGTTGATCTCACCACACATATTAATTTTTTGAATATAAAGCTGCAAGGGGAAAACTCCTCAATTTGTGACTTATACTGGCATGTCAAAGCTTTCAGACAAAAACTCATGCTTTTCGAGAAGCATATAGGATCGATGAACTTTGATCACTTTGAAACGTGTAAAAACTTAGGTGCATTAAGTACTGCTTCCTTTCCCAAGGAATACGTTTTGGATATCATGTCTAACCTACGAGAAGAATTTAAGAGCCGTTTTGAAGGCTTTGACCGTGCATCAGATGATATCCAGATTTTTCAAAACCCTTTTAACTGCGATATAGACAAAGTGCCTGCTGAAATCCGACTTGAAGTCATCGAACTTACTACCAGCGACTCACTCAATACTGCTTTCCAGGAATGCCAAAAAGAAGGTTTTGGCATTCATTTTACAGTTCTCTCCCGGAAAAAGACTTTTAAGAACATAAAAAATCACGCTCGAGTTGTTTTCTCTTTTTGGGTCTATTACAAGTGTGAGCAGACATTTTCAAAAATGAAGTATGTTAAATCTAAGTACAGATCCTCTTTATCAAATGAACATTTAAAATCAACTTTAATGATTGGAACTACAAAGTTTGACCCTAAATGGACTGAAATTTTAAGAGGCAAACAAATGCAATCTTCTCATTAAAAATTGTCCTAAGCGTTGCACTTGCTTTGTCCTCATTTATTGTTAAGTTTCTTATCATCATTTATACATAAAATTCGTTTAATAAAATTGTAGTACATTGCAAGGATTTAGTTTTTAGTCTCGTTTGGCTTTTTTTTTTAACTCCTTTTGGAGAGCAAAATACATTTTGTGGGAAAAAATGACAAGCTGTTCCTATACAGTATACACCCCATTTTATGATAGTTAAAAATATTTAAAGCATTTTTTTAGGAAATAATGCTGAATTTATGTCTATTAATAATGTCCAAGATAAAATAAGTTAACAAGTTTAAACTGTTTTACTTTAAAACTGTTGTATAAGGCTTTAAAATTGAACTGTTCTAAAAAGGGGACTCACATACCCTAACCAACCCCACATTTTTATTTGCAGCATCTGAATCCAGAAATAATGTTCAGCTCTGATGCATATGCTGATGTGTAGAAAGACAAGCATTCAAATTTTACTCCAGAGAACACAGAAGCAAAATCAAGATTTTATTTGCATTGATTCTTTTCGATAGAAATTGGTCCCAACTAAGGCATCAGTTGTATGCAAAACACAAAGTGAAGGATACAACTTTAAAGTACAAAAATCAATAAAGGAGCAATAACTGTTTTATTGGAAATTAAAAATATTGAATTGCAACATTACAGAATAAAAACTAATTAAAAAACAATTGTGAACATTTGGTGAACATGTATAGCACAGGGTTCATACTCAAATTTGAAAATTAAAAGTAAGGGGTTTTTAAGGAGTTTTGCAGGAGCTAATTTCAATTTTTAAGGAGTGTTTTCTAGTTGAAAGACGCAGTTTTTTAACATATTAAAAATATATATATATATTCACAAGTCTTGTATTATTTATTTTTTCCAACAATATATTGAATAACACACTAAATTGAAAGTCAAATATGAATTTACTGCTGCTTGAATATTAGCCGACTCTAAATAAAATTCAAATACCGAAGGGGAGGGGGGGGGGTAACCACAGAAAAATATTTAATTTTGAGAATGAATCACATAAAAAAAAAGACTCATTGAAAATTAGTACTTTCTCACAAACAAGACAATTATTAAAAATTTCACAAATCTTGTATCATTTATTTTTTTCCAACAATACATTGCATAACACATTAAATTTAAAGACAAAAATATTCATTTGCTGCTTCTTGAATATTAGCAGACTCAAAATAAAATGCAAATACTGAAGGGTTAACTATTGAAAAATATTTCATTTTGAAAATTATTTTTTTTTTAAATGTTAAAAAAAGACTGATTGAAAATTAGTACTTTGCATATGTTAACAATAAAAAAAATTAATAATAATTATTTAACGTTGATTTAAATTTTTTCATGTAAAAAAAAATTGTCGGATAGGACAACCTATGACTATGTGCAAAAAATCATTTCAAAACATGAAAAATATAGAAAGTGTAAAGTTAAAGTTCATTGTAAAGTTTTCTAAAGCCTGTATTACAAATATTTAAAACAATGACATTTAAGTCAATAGTTTCTTATGTTCCTTTCTTCAACTTCCTTCAAGCACAAAATATCCTTTTCTTTCTTACTTGCTGCTTTTGGAGCACCCTGGTTGTGGATCAGCTGCAGTGGCACTCCTAAATTAAAAAAAAAAAAAAAAAAAGGTTATGGATTTTATATACTGTTAGCCTCAGTTAAACGAATACTGTTTTTTCTAAGAAATATTATTCGTTTCAGCGGGGTATTTGATGCAGTAGAGATTTTTTTTTAACCTTTCCAAGATGAAAACATTTGCCTCAGAGTGTAGTAAAAGTAATTAATAACTACATTAAGGAAGTAATTGACGCTATTGGTAAAACGTTTTTCAAATATGTTAAGTAAACAGCAAAACAGCATAATGATTCAGTTTTTATGTTATACTAGCTTATTACCCGGCGTTGCCCCAGTGCTAATTAAAGCTCCATTATAATTGTTATTAATTTATTTCAAGCTAAAATGAAACAGGTTAGACTTAAATTGATAATTCATTGTTAATCGTAATCTTTGTTGGAAAATACTTATATTTATATGTGCTAAATTTTATCAATTTGTATGCTTAAAGGCTTATCTTTATTACCCTATGTATTCAAAATTGAAAGAAAATGGCCATTTTGAGGAAAAAAAAAATTTGAATTTTGATCTTTTTGGATTTTTTTAAAATTTCAAATCGACACCTATGTGAATTCTAGTGCATCAAGGAACCTCTGTGAAAAGTTTGATGAAAATCCGACAAAGATTAGATTTGTATAAGGAACAAACACACAAATATACATCCATTTATATATATATATATATATATATACACAAGGGCAAGTTAAAAGTTCTCGGCTTAACAATGAAAAACTGCGATTTTCAGGTCAAAAATGGTTTTATTTCTCTACATAGTCTCCCTTTACCGCAACACACACGGTCCACAGCTTCTCCAACAACAGAATTCCTTCCCAGAAGTGAGAGTCTGGAAGGTCGTCAAAATGCTCATTTACGGCCCTTTCAAGAGCCCTTTCCATTTAGAACTTATCAACATGTAGAAAATATTAATTTTTTGGGGATTAATTTGCAAAATAATTTACGCTGGGATAATCACATTGATTTTGTTTCAAAAAAGATATTTCGTAGTTTAGGTTTAATTAACTTTGTGTCAAATTTAGTTCCTGTTAATGTTTTGTTCATCCTATATTTTTCTATGACCTATTCAGTTATTAATTATGGTATACTTGCCTCTGGGGTCAAACAACTAAAAATAATTTAAACAGAATTAATGTTTAAAAAAAAAGATTTCAAAGAATAGTTAATAGGGTTAATTGATTTGGTGACATAAATAGAAGTTTTTTAATGAACGCTGAACAAATTTATAATTATAATGTTGGTCTTTTTATGTATGATTCAGTCTTTAATGGGTTTAATTTGGAAATAATAGATATACGAGAAATGGCTCATAATTACCATACTAAGCATCGGAGTGATCTTTTACCAATTTTTGCAAAAACAAATTTATTATTCAACGGCATTAAATCCTATGGACCGAGATTCTGGAATTCTCTACCAAACAGCCTAAAATGCATAAACAGTAGAAATTTATTTAAAAAACGGTTAAAAAATGTTATACTTAGCTCCACTTAAACTAATTTGTGAACACCAATTTATCCTCAATGTTTTTCGGTAGCTTTGAATTTAAGTTTTTCTTTTCTTTGTTTATATTGTTTTTTTTTCATTTATTTTTATATATGTCTGTATTTTTTTCTCTATTGTTTTTATTTTGCGTATATATGTTCTTATGAATTCGGATGAGTACTTTGTATTTCCCTATTATTTAATTTGCCCTAAATGTTGTCCCTGTATTTGTGCTCTATATATTGTTGTATTCGTCTTATGCTACGTCTATTTTTTGATCATGGTTGGTATTGCCTTGATTAAAATAAAATTGAACTGAATTGAATTGAATTGAATTCAACTTCTTCATTTGATGAAAAGCGCTTCCCAGCAACAAATTTTTTCAAGTTTGGGAACAGATAAAAGTCCGAGGGGGCCAGATCAGGAGAATAGGGGGGGATGGTCGAGCAAATCATACCCCAAATCCCGCAGTTTTCCCATTGCCAACGCTCCTTTGTGTGCTGGTGCTTTGTCTTGGTGAAAGATGATTTTCTTTTTCTTTAAGCCAGGTCTCTTTTCTCGAATTTTGGAATCCAGCTGGTCAAGTAGGTTAGAATAATACTCTCCTGTAATTGTTCTGCCCTTTTTGAGATAATCAATTAACAGGATCCCCTTCGCATCCCAAAATCCGCTGGCCATAACCTTTCCGGCAGATGGGATAGACTTTGCTTTCTTTGGCGCTGAACCACCGGCTTCCACCCACTGCTTTGACTGCTGTTTCGTTTCTGGCGTGTGATGGTGAACCCATGTCTCATCTATGGAGACAAATCGCCGCACAAAGTCTTTTGGATCCCTGTTGAATCGGTCCAAAGACTGCTGGGAGAATCGTTTTCGCATTTGTTTTTGGTCAACAGTCAGCAAATGCGGCACCTATCTTGCGCATACATAATTCTTGATGCAAAATATTGCGCACCCGTTCTTCTGATATCCCCACAGACCCAGCTAACTCACTTACCTTCACTCGTTGATTGTCCAACACCAGATCATGGACTTTTTCGATGATTTCCGGTGTGGTTGCGGATTTTGGTCGTCCCTCACGTGGGTCTGTCACGTGACAGTGAAGGTGTAGAGTCTCCGTAAACTTTTATCAACTTTGGATGAATTTTGTTCGGGGTTAACCCATCCAAAACGCAGAATTTTATTACGGCACAATAGTCAACTTTTTCTATTTCAGCAACAAAGACGCCAGATGGCTAATGAAAAAATTTGTGTAAAAAAAACTACTTGAGCGAGCAAGTTGGACTTTGTCATACGAACTAATTACTTATGCACCCATACCGGAAGCATAATTGTTTACCGATTACTTCGCTATCTCTGTGTCAGGCCGAGAACTTTTCACCTTACCCTCGTGTATATATATATATATATATATATATATATATATATATATATATATATATGAGTGATTCCATACCAACTCACCTGAAAAAAAAAAGTTGGTCGCACGACCGACTTTTTTTTTAGCAATTAATTAAATTTCATGAAATATTGGGTAGATAATACAGCTATTAATAAATATATCGTTATTTGTTGGTTTAATTAATTTTAACTCCATGAGAGGGGGAACAAAAGCATACGGTCGTCGCGAAAAACATGCATATACTGTCAGCAGGATATCTCTTAATGGGAGAAATAACCAAAAGTAAACTCTTTTCCTGTGAATAGCTAACATATCAGTGGCTTGTTTAAAAAAAAATTAAAGTTTCTACTGCTCCCCCTTTATGATAAAAATGGCTGCCAAGATGGCCAAAAACGCATGTTTTTGCCTTATGGCTTATCTTTAAGCTTAAATATTTCCAAGAAGGAGTGAGAAACCCAAGTTATGCATTGTGTAACCATTTATAGTAAACATCTGTACACTACCAGAAAGTGAGTAAACCTTTGTTATGTCTTCCTTTTTTTTGGAATAAATTCCTCAATTTTAGCAAAATTGGCAAAATCGAGTTTTTGTGATGACAACTTCTAAGAGCCTTGTACCTTAGGAATTTTCATTATGAACATTCTAGTATTTTTTTCTGAATACTTGGAGTAGCTAGTTTCCATAGATATCTAACACTTTTATATTGCATGAGTACAATTTTTTATAAAAAATGATTAAAAAACATCACTTTTTTAGTATTTTGACTTGGCGGGTAAACTTTGAGGGCATGTATCTCAGAAAATAAGTGGAGCAGGAACCTAAAAATTTGGACTTTTCCATGCCTCTATATGATCAACATGAGTGCCAAATTAAAAGAAAATCCGAGTCGGTCGTGCGACCCCCCATTCGGTGAGTTGTTATGGAATCACTCACACTGGCGGAAAAAAAATCCCAACACCAAGAAAGACTTGAGTTAGATAGACAAAATTTGGTAGGCGTGTTATACAACTGAAAGATGACATCAATTGAAATTTCGCGCTCTACGCATAAGTATGGCGCAGCTGGCATCACTCAAAACATGCAAATAAGTCTTGTTTTAAAAGCATGTTGTGAAGCTCGTGAGTATTATTTTCCCATGAAATTTGACAAATTGCGTTCATGTTAGCCAGGAATACCTTTAAGAAGACGAAGAAATCATTATCAACAGCTCACCGAGTTTAAACGAGGTCGTACAATTTGGCTACAAGAAGGTGGATTTTCATATTGCGATATTGCAGAAAGACTTGGAAGGGAATGTTTCCACCATGAATGATTATTGGAATCTATAGTCAAGGGATGGTACTACCTCAAGAAGATTGAGTTCCGAGCTGCCACGTGGCATGACTGAGAAGGAAGATCGCATAATCTTGCGTATGGCTGTGGCCCATCGTACTGCATCTGCGGCTGACATTTGAGCTGCAATTGGTACCGTCGTGACCCGAGGAACGGTAAGAAACTGTTTACTTCAAATACAGCTTTGAGCCAGGCAGCCTGTAGCCAGTATTCCATTGACTGCAAACCATTGCAGTTTCCGACGGCAGTGGTGCCAAGACAGAGCTCACTGGAGGTCAGAGTGGAGATCTGTTGTAATTTTTGATGAAAACAGATTCTGCCTTAGTGCCAGTGGTGGCTGTATATTGGTCAGAAGGAGGCCAGGGGACCGCCTGCATCCAAGCGGTCTACGGCCTAGACACACGGGACCCACACCTGGAGTCATGGTCTCTGGAGCAATTTTCTACGACAGCAGGGGCACTATTGTGGTTATCCCAAACTCACTGACTGAAAATTTGTCGTTAGTCTGGTAATTTAACCAGTAGTACAGCCCTTCATGAGTAGCATTCAAAGGGGGGGGGGGGTTCCAACAGGATAACGCTCGCCCTCACATCGCTGCTGTAACGCAATGTGCTCTACAGAGTGCTGACATGTTACCATGACCTGCAAAATCACCAGGTCTGTCTCCAATTGAAAACGTATGGGATATCATTGGACAGCACCTCGAGCATCATCCACAGTCAGCAATGACTGTCTTAGTATTGACACAACAAGTGCAACAAGCATGGCACTCCATACTACAAAGTGACATTTGGCACCTGTATGACATAATGCATGCACGCTTGCAGGCCTGCCTTCAAAATTCTGGAGGTTATACCCTCTATTAAATTAATGGGTGAATATCAGGAAAAGTGCTAATTTAAGTCACAAATTAATTTCTCAAGCACTTCCAAACAAAAAACCAAAAATTTTTCTTTTCCCATATAGTAAATTGCGTCGCACATACAATCCATACCAAAATTTTCAGGTTTTACTTTAATTTGTGACAATAGAACTCTTTTTATTGCCTCAATGTCATGTCGGCAGCGCGTCACACATTCGAATCGCAAAGTTCAAAAAAATCCTGTGGATTATAAACCATCGCAGCAGAAACAAATACAAAAGGAAATAACGTGTTTTATGTTCATCTATGACGTTTAACTATTGAGTTTTAGATAAAATGAATTTAGATCGATAAAAAAAAGCAATTTATGCTTGTCACAAGTTTTCATAACATGACGAGTGAACCAACTTCCGGAATGATAAAATCTAGACAAAACATTTTTGGAGCCAAAAAATTACGCTGGGAGAAGCTCTAGTATGTGATGTTTCAGTTCCGATGGAAAATTTTCATTTCGGCTGCATTAAATTATAGGTAAGATTTTTTCAGTCTTGACTTTTCTGTTTCTACCAAATGAAGTGTCATGTCGGCAGCGGAATTTAAGACACAAAATAAAGTAATTTTTCAATTTATTTTTGCATAATGGAAAAGAAACCTATTGTCATGGACATAATAAGGTGTTTTTATTTTCGAATCTTCAATTCGGAATGTTCAACTATCATATTGCGGGAAATTTGTCATGTCGGCAGCGGTCATGTCGGCAGCGCCGAAGTAGAAGGTATTTGTTACGAAACTGATGCGTGAGTTACCGATGTTTTTTCGCAATTTTTTCTTCGTGTTGTGAGTTTGTTGAGTTTTAAATTACAAAGGTAGATTCAATTGCATCGTGTTTCGTGCTAAATTTTTCCATTTTAACAGTTTATTAATTGTTTTTTAAATGCTTCAAAAACATTAATTTTTCCGCAAAATTTGAGTTTTCAAAAAAAATTATTGCCTTTTTTCACCCTCTTTTCTTTCACATCAATATTCTGACCTTCGTTTCTAACTACTGCACCCAAAAATATAATTTTGTTTTGAAATGGAAAACTTAAGAACAGTTAACTGAAAATCACCCTCCCCCGCCAAACTCTGACTGTCTTGATCTAATTTCGTTTTTAAAGATTGTGTTAAGAATTTTATTTTATCTTTATTTTTAACTATTCACCTATTTATCTGGTTGAAAAAACTTTGTCGCACTTATTTAGACTTTAACTAACTTTTAATTAGTCTCGAATTTTATTTATAAAACTAAAAAGCGTTTAGGCTCTGAAAATATTATTATATTCTAAGTAATAATTATTTTGTTTTTTTTTTTCTAAAAGGACGTGAAAGTGTTTACTTTTGTGCACGAAGTGCACAAAAGTAAATCTGTAATATTTGTCAGTTCGGTAGCATTCTCATCATGTCGGTAACGCTCAAAGACAACCCCTCTAAAAGAGGGGTAGATGTTCACTTTGACCATGCCCCGAATTTTTAAAAAATATTGTTACTAATGTGTATTTGAAATACCTAATTAATTTAATTTTCTGAGTATCTTTAAAAATTGAAAATTTCCATGGTCAAATTGGCACTTTTCCTGATATTCACCCTAATATAATTTCACATTTGCGCAGTATTTTCTTGAGCTTAAATTAGCCAGTGATCTTGTATATTTAATCAATTAAGCATGTTAACTAGACAATTGCATTACCCAAATTTCATTACTCTACAGTAATTTTTCTTGGTGTTGGGATTTTTTTTCCGCCAGTGTATATATAAAAATTATTGAAGAGTAACTGTCAACTTGGGCTATAAAATTTTTGCTTCAACATCTTTTTTCTATACATTATTTGTTGAAAAGTCCATAGTAAGGAATTGCTTGCTCAAGGTCTTTTCAGAACCCCTCCCCCCTCTCTTCTGCTGTGTTTTGGATTAATTTTTACAATGTTTATATTACTTGTATGTTTTAATTATTGCCTGCAATATCTATATATAAAGATATGTAAACGTATTCACTATTTATCAACCTTTGCTGTTTTAGCATTTTGCTAAAGCCTTCTCTCCATTTTTTTTTTTTTTTTGTAATGGCACTGCCAAAAAATAAATTAAAAAATAAGTAAACAAGGAAAAAATAATTACAATTAATAAACAAATAAAATAAATAAAAATAACAATAATAATAATTTGAATTTTGACATTTCAAATTCAACTTATGTTTTTCCCAATGACGAATTGCGATAGGTATGTGTGCAAAATTAAATTGTTTTCCTATGATGAATGCAATTTTTTCTATGATGAAGTACCGTAAAGTCGGGTTACTTGGACCCATAAGGAGGTTACTTGAGCCCACAGTAAAATGATAAAATCTGGGTTTGGTACTAGCATTAGAGACTGCAGAGTGCTTCTACCTAGAGGAGAAATGAGGAACTACGTGCAAGTCTTCAACTAATAAGTACCAAACCTAGATTTTATCATTTTACTGTAATGGGCTCAAGTAACCCCTTAGGGTCCAAGTAACCCGACTTTACGGTATGTAAAAAGTATTAGGCTGATCAACTAAGTTTTGTTTTTTTTACATGAAGAAAAAATCAGTAGTTTGGTGTCTTAAGTTACTTATTTTTTATTTATTTATTTATTTATTTATTGCAAACTTTTACAATTCAAAATATTTCAAAAGTACATGTCAGCCAACACTTACTTACTACTACATTTGTTCAATTACGTAACGTTTCTAGAGATGAATCATGTATCATTGATACACTCCATAGAGTGTATTAATTTTAGCTCTGTCAAATATTTCAATGACTAGTGAGACAAAATAGCTAAAGAAGACCGAGAGCACTTAGATTAGGCATAAATTGGCTGTGATAATAGCCATTGAGCTCTTACACTAAGAGGAGAGCGAACTTGGCTGTGCGTTTTTTTGCCCAAGCGAGTACAGTTAGTTGTGTTAAAAAAAGCGCTTTTTCCTATTAAACAAAGATGTTTTATTATTTGAAACGTTTTGCCCAACTCTCTGAAAATTTTCGCCTCCCCTGCCATGTGCGTGTGTGCTCTTTTGCCATCATATTTTGCAGGGGTGCAGCAGCTGGTGAAGACACTGGCAGACTGCCAAGTTCTAAGGGGAACTAAACAATGTTTGAGGTCCAAATAGACAACATATAGCCATTTGTCATTGCTCAAAAAAAGAAAGGACAGAATAGAGGAAATATTTTGATGTAATGTAAATGTTCCTTTTCTAACCCATTGCTGAAGAAAAATACTGTAATACAGCGGTTCCCAACCCGTGGGCCGCGGACAGCATGGTACTGGGCCGCGAACGTTGAATCGAGAGTGTCGTTTCTAAGATCTTGGGGTCCATTGTTAGTTTTCCGAAAATATTCGCTAGTGAGATCCTAGATGTGTCACCATTTAAAAGCTAAAAGCTCTCCACGTGTCCATTAAAGAAGACCCCATGCGGTTCAAAGGTAGACAGCCGGGGGTTATTCTTCCCTCCTCAATGTCAATCAGGACTAATGTCAATGCTGTCCTCCCTCTTTTTCCTGGAACTGCTCCGCACTACGTTTGTATTCCGCTCTCGTTTCAGTCCCTTGTCCATTGCTAGTCGCTGTGGTTTTCTGCTGTACATCTGCTGAGCTAAAAATATTTCTCATCAATATTATGGATGATTGGATTCGGACAGGGTCTTGTCGCAAGACGAAGTTGGTAAGTGATGAAGGGACTACTACGACAAGTACTGAATTAGTTAGTAAGGCAGCTTCTAATTCATGTAGCAGAAAAATAGAAAGGAAACGCAAAATATATTTCCATAAATATAACGCGGATTTTTTAAAATTTGGGTTCGTGTCTTCTGGCTCTGAAGAAGAGCCTATGCCTCAGTGCGTGATTTGTTTTGAAACCCTTTCAAATGAGTGTATGAAAGTTTCGAAACTTGAAAGACATATTGTGACTAAGCACCCAGAATATGTAGGAAAGTCAATTGAGTTCTTTCAAACGAAGAAAAGAAATTTTGCAATGACAAAATCAACTATGGAGAAGACTTCAAAACAAAGCACTCTAAGCACCAGAGTTTCGTATGAACTAGCATTGCTAATTGCAAAGAAGGGTTCAGCTCACACTGTGGGAGAAGAACTTATTATTCCCGCTGCACAAATAATAAGTGATGCGTTATTTGATGATAAATGTACAAAACAAATTAATGAAATTCCGTTATCGAACACGACAGTTATAAGACGAATTGATGAAATGTCGGAAAATGTAAAAGAAGCCATGCTTAGTCTTTTGAGAAAAAGTGAATATTTTTCTCTCCAATTTGACGAAAGCACAGATGTTGCTGGTCAGGCTAATTTATTGGCTTTTTGTCGCTTTGAATGGAGCGGCAATATTCAAGAAGAAATGTTGTTTTGTCACTCTTTGTTGACTAGAACAACTGGAGAGGAAATTTTCCAAGCTGCCATTAATTTTATGAAAGAAAATGAAATAGATTGGAAGAAATGTGTAGGTTTGACAACTGATGGGGCACGAGCGATGTCAGGAGTTTATAATGGATTAGCCTCCAAGGTTAAATCAGTTGCACCATTGGTTCAATGGATACATTGCAGTATACATAGAGAGGCTCTTGCAGTCAAAGGTTTCGTCGAGGGTTTGAAAAAAACTCTTGACGACGCAGTCAAAATCGTGAACTTTATCAAAGCGAGACCTAAAAACTCCAGACTGTTTCGTGTTTTGTGTGACGAAATGGGAAGTGACCATAAGCAACTTTTACTTCATTGTGAAGTTCGGTGGCTCTCAAGAGGCAAAGTCTTGACAAGATTGTTCGAACGCCGCGATGAACTTTTGGTTTTCCTTATGGATGAAGTAAATAATGGGAAACTTGCAAGTTCTTACTTAGACTGCATCACAGATGAAAATTGGTTGAAACGTTTGGCCTATTTGGCGGATATTTTTAATTCTCTTAATGTTCTGAATTTAACTCTCCAAGGCAAGGATTGTAATAAGTTTTTTGTGCAAGACAAAATTGAAGCTATGATAATGAAACTTCAGAGATGAGTTCGAAAAGTGGAACAAGATTCCTATGACGCATTTGGTACCTTGCAAGATTTTCTTGAGACCAACGAAGTTGAAATTGATGAGAAAACAGCTGCAACCATAAAATATCAACTAACTCTTTGGCCTCTAGCCTCAGGTTAGTTGAAAGTATTTATCTTTCCTTAATTTATGCTAATATTTTAGCAGCCCTTATTGAAAATATTGTTGTTCTTAAACGAATGACTTTTCTACAAGCGTTAAATATTTCAAATATTACGTTCTTTAGAACTAATAATAATAAATAATAATATTCATATTTCTTAGGAAATTCTTCCCTAAAATTGAGAATGAAATACACTGGATTAGAAATCCCTTTGAAGAAAATTAGACAGTGTCAAAAATCCCATTGAGAATCTTTTCACTTAAAATATTTGTTTTTGAAGGGTTTCCTTCTATGTGGAAACAATAAAGTTGTATTTGTTTTACAAAAAAAAAAAAAAAAAAGTCTAAAATCTTGTTCAGTTTCTCTTAATTATTGAAGTATGTGCATATGATTTTTATAAGTATAGGTGTCGGTTTGTCATTAGAAGTTTTACTTGTATTGTTGTCAAGTAGTGGGCCTCCAAATTTTTTCCCTAAAATTAGTGGGCCGCACAGCTGAAAAGGTTGGGAACCGCTGCTGTAATATATCTGCGTAAATAATTGTTTTTAATTAAATTTTAGTTGATTCAAAAAAAATTTTAGGTGAAATATTTATGAAAACTGACTGATATTATTTGATTATCTAGGGAAATTCTTCAATTGAGCTGGGATCTTTAACGTTGCATCTATGGGAAAGTATTCAGTTTCGGAAGGTTTTATTCATACAAGCAGAGCATTCATTTATCCGTTACCCGATTAAGTGGCGCTGGCGGTATATGCAGAGCTATTCAAAAAAAAAAAAAGAATCAGATTTCAATCATTTATTTAATTCAACTTACAAATTATAGAACTATCATTGCAATGCTTGTTGACAGTTTAAAACTTCCCAATACTGTTTGACTATAACACATAAAATGGCAACATAACAGGGAAAACAGGTTTGTGCACTCATTTAAAAAAAAACAAAATTAAGGAATTTTTAAGGAGGCTAAAAACTTTTTAAATAACCATTTATCAGAGTTTAAATAATTGATGTAGTAGATATTCTTAGTTGATTACTTACATACAACATTAAATTGCCTTCCCTGAATCATAAATAATAATTTTTTACTGCATATTACAGTAATATGTAAACAATAAGCATTCAACACATAAAAATTTAGCTATAACTTATTCAAGTACTACTATGCTATAAGCCAGTGGTGGCCAACCTGCGGCAAGCGTGCCACAATGTGGCACGGCAGAGCAGTAACAGTGGCACGCAAAGACTTTTTGAAACAATTCCAAAATTGAGGAAAAAATGTCGATCTCAAAAATATTGATAAAAACTTAACCCTTAAACTGATAAATATAATGATATTCTGAAGATTATGTGTCAGGAAGTTGGCTTATAAATTGTCTGAACTACAATATTGCAAAGTACTTAACGTTAGATTTGGACATCCAACAAAAGCTGACACGCTACAAACAATGCTTTGTAAGTCATATTTGCGTTTGACACGAATGAAACTTTTGATGCTGCAGAATGGATTTTTGATCTGCAATAGTTTCAGCTACGGGTGATGAAATTTTATAAAAAAGTAAACTCTGCAACTAAAATTAAGAAACCAGATTGGACAAAATTCGGTACGGTTGCACAAATGAAAATCATTAAATTGTTTTTGTTACATTACTTGAAAATAATTTGGGACAAAAACTTCAAAAGTATCATTGAATTATTTATCACAAACTCATTGCCAAATAATGAGACTTTTTCTCTGCTGGTGACCCTGTAGAGTTCACTGTATTAACAAACTACGAATTAGAGCTCTGAATGTTTTGTGAACTTTTCCCAGGAGAAAGAAGAGAGCATGGCAAGTTACTTCTTCATTGAAATGTGCAATAGCTATCCAAAGGATAAATAGTTATAAGATTTTAGTATTTTAGGCAGTGTTTTTTAAAATGTTTGGAAATAAAGCAATGAGGACTTGCCTCTTAGGAATGAAGAATAGCAAATGAATTTAGCTAAGTTATCTCTTATTATCCGGCGTTTAAGTAATTTAAATTTCAGATAGTACAAGAAAAGTTTCCTAAACCAGCATAGGCCATCTACATTCTTTTATGATGAAACTTCAGTTTCTTTGTAATTTGCAGAAAAAAATAAAACATTAAATTTAATACTGAAAGTATCAACACAAATTTAATAATTTTTCAATGCTATATGGAGAAAATTTTACCCCTATTTTAAGTATTCATTCAGTGTTAGGTTTGATGATTTTCAGGATCATAAAAAAAAAAAATGCTGATCTTTCAAATTCTTTGTCTATTTCTCAGCAAGATACTACTTGTTTCCATTCTTAAATCCAAATCGGAATTACTGACCTTTAGCATCGATAATCAAAAATAAGAGTTTACTTCAACAGAAAGTCATCCACGTTGTACAGAAATTTGTACCAACAATTTTTTTTCTTCACATTTACACACTTTAGCCGTCTGATGCTCTTGCAGATTTGGTTCAAAATACGCTTCTAAACAAATATTTTTCGTTATGAATGCAGAAAAATCTAAATACCGTTGAATATTAATTGACAGCACTTAAAACGTTCAACTTCTTCGGATTCTCAAGAACTAATCCTAAAATTAAAGACTTGGTGAAAAAGATACACTCATTAACCACATTAAGTACAGACTGTTTAATTTTTTTGAGTAGAATGTTTGATGTTATTTGTTTCTTTTTTAAGTACAACCCAACTGACAGAACCTATAAGTGTTTATTAATGATAACTCTTAAGTTTGGACTTGTAATATCTTTATTATCATTTAGATCTCAATTGCTCAGATTTATGAGAAAAAAATGTTTCATTTGAGTAAGAATTACAGTCAGACAACATAAAATCTATTTTTAACTTAAAAAAAAATCAGTTTGTTGGAAAAATACACTGTGGCACAGTGAGCTTTTTCTCTCCAGATAGTGGCACTCTCCCTAAAAAGGTGGCCACCCCTGTTATAAGCAGATATAAGCATATACTTTCCAAATTAATTTAGGTATATATTCAATCTTGTATTAATTGTGATAAACCATAAACTTCATACTACCAAGTATTTTAAATTTGAACTTTATCAAAATTGGTAATTATTGAGTGATAATTATGATATTGCAAGATGGCTGAAGTTACTCAGTCAACACAATGGTTTTTTCTTTCTTTCTTTCTTTTGCTGTTAGCTGGGAACCTAGTCCAATATAAAAGGATATTAAATCTTATTAGAGATATTACTGTGAGATAAAGGATAAATGTTTTCAAGTCTTGTCCTGAGGATAAATGACATCTGAGCAACTTCATAGCATATGCAATGTCACTAAATGAAAAATCCCGTCTAAATACAATTCTAAAAAATCATAATACTGAACTTTTTTTTTAGACAACTAACAGATTATAGTGTTAATAGTGTAAAAACAATATTAAGCAATACCTAAATATATAAAATAATTTTTGAATTTAATCACATAAATATATAAAGTTTCAATAAAACACAAAGAAATACAGTAAAACAATTTATCAGACAGGTTTTACGGTATTTTAGGGGAAAACATCCAAAAATAAAATGAGCATGACTAAAAAATGACCAAAAATAAAATTTGAATTGCTGTGTGAAAAGGTATTGCTTTCGATGCATCAAAACTTTTGAAAGTGGTTTATTTCCCAGCTACAATAATTTTCAATAGTTGCTTTCAAACTCAATTGGTATCAAAAAAGTTTGGCTTTTTGATTTCTTTTAGTCTTAATATGTAATAAATACAATTTCAAAAACTTTTTGAATTATTAAAACTTCCATGACAAACATTAGTACAAGTTTGATTTGAATACATTCAGAAACACAATATAGATAAAAGAATGACATGTACATGTACTTTGCTATTTTGTTACCTACGTTGTTTCCGCATACTGGAACATATACTTTTTCTTGAACAGTTTCTCTCGTCTCTGACGACGCTTTCTGACAGCTGAAATTATAACAAAAGATGTTTTTATCATAGCCTATATCAATTAAAACCATGCAAGTTTAAAGAAATATACAGAAATGGGAGCGGTTGTATTACTTTTTTTTTCTACTAATTTATAAAATTTAAATTCTCATATTTCTTTAAAAGTGGCGGCTCACGACTTGAATTAATGGGGCTGCTGCAACCATCTTACTTTAAATATACTCAAAGTATGGGCAAAGATATAGTTAGGGTTTTTTCAAAATATGAACATTCTCCTTGACATTTTTTGAGAAGTGGAATATGCAAAACTAATTGAGACAGTAACAGTTATCAATGGGGGTGTTCCAATTTTTCAAAAATATTTCTTCTGAAAGAACATGGTCAAAAACGGGGGTGAATTGCTTTTTTCTTAATTTTGATTCATTCTTGAAAGATGTTCAGTCGTTGTTTTATTTTCACTGATGACGTCACAAGTGAATAAAACGCTGCAAACAAGGCTAGTCAATAGATGAACTGGCATTTTGGATCAGATATTTCATTGTTGCAGAGACATCAGAAAATTTTCAAACTTGAAGCTTTAAAATCATCTCTTAGACGTCCTTTGGTAATGTTAATGAGATAACAGTTTAAGGAGCTCTCCACACACAATTTTTTGAAATTCCAATTTCAGAAACTCAACTGTAGATGAATTTGGATAATGTTATTGATGGAGGGGATTAAGGATAAAGAGTAAAACCTACAATTTTTTGGAGCCAAAGCAAAAACTTACTGTACACTGCCGTGCCAAGCACAAAAGTCGATCTGCACTTTCTAACAAAATTGAGTTATTGCCACCAGGTGGCTCTTTGTGAAGTATTTTACTTAAATACAAAATTATATGGTCATTTGAGAATGGGAAATTGAAAAAATTCTGAAAAAGTATCATCTGAATGAAACAAATGGTGGAGCAAAACTTTAAAGAGCGATATCTCAGTTTGAGCTCTACTGCAGATAACACTTTTGTGTTTAGCACGGCAGAGTACAGTTCTGCAATAGAAAAGTAAAATGAAAATGATACATAAACTCAAGATTGTTTATAAAGAAAATACATTAATAATGCCCAGTCAAAGGCAAAAATAAAATGTTAAACTTTATATTAGTTCTTATCGTTTTTTCTCATTGCTAATGAATCTATGAAAGTCTGGAGCATCATGGTCGAAATTCTTACTATGAAAAATAAGAGAGAGAGGTATAATTTTTTTTTTAATTTTAATCTATTTTTGACTACATCCTTTTCATTGCTGTCACACACTCATCAAACAGAATAGTACAAGTTCAAGAAAAATTCATGATAAATTAGAATGAAAACAAACAGTGTGCACCGTTTTTGCAACAGACACTCTGAAGCCATCCCCTTTGTGAGCTGTCTTCATTGAAAAAGAGATACGGGTACAAAATTTTCAAAGAAGTACTTCATAGAATTATCATTCTTGCACTTTCTATTTTTTGTTGAACATCTTTAATTATTTTCTCTCCTTCAGAAGTGTAATGCTTGAAAAAAAAAAAAACTTTCTGAAAGGGGGGGGGGGGACTTCAATGGCTCGACTTGCATCATGAAATGCTCCCTGTGGGTCCTGTTCTTCAGCACACTTCGTACTCATTTTATGGACACACTGAAGGGATGAAAAGCTGAGTCGATCATACTTAACTCGGGTTTGTGGGGTGGAAGCTTTGCCACTAATGCACTAGGCTTCGATTTCAAGAAAAGTGTAAATTTGACCATATTTGTGCAATAACCATTTCATTTACACATTGTTCGAGATATCAATCATACTGATTAAAAAATTATAAATATAAAGCGGTTTCCGACATGCGGTTTTCAACATAGCCTACACAAAACTCCGTGTGAAAAACAGCTTAAAATTTCAAATTTTACAACTATTGTTAGTGTATAACCAGTATTATTGACATCTGAAAGGAATACATAAATTAAATTTTGTTTAATCAAAGAATAATATTGTGTTTTAAGCGACAATTTAAATATAAACCATGGTTAAAACTCAAAAATTGTCTAGCATCAAAAACACATTTACCCTTCTTGCACCCACAGGATTTTCTGGCCATGAAAGTCTATAGGAAAAATTTTAGGGGGGTCAGGTGAGGGGTCAAATATTTTCCTAATGGTTTAATAGGACATTTCCCCCATGGAAATCAATTTCAAAGCAATTTACAACCATTAAAATTTGACATTTTTAACAAATCATTCATAAATGGCTGAAGAAGAAAGGTTTTTCTGTTTCTGCTGAAAAAATTGTACTAAAAGCAAGGAAGTACGTTTCTAATGGGATTTACTAAAGATTTACATATTTCAGGATTAATTTCAGTTATCTGAAAGGAAGAAGAGTTCTTTAAGAAGATTATGTGTTTTTATTGCTAGAGTATAAGTTCAAGCTTGGTTTCTCTATGCAGAAGCAGTTAAAGCTCTGTATCATGGTTTTCAGTTCATGCAGCAACTGATCAATTATCGAGATGTTGATCCAGAAATAAGTGAGGTTACTCTCAAAAATTTTCAAATCATTTCTGGTATTTAGTTCCTAAACCTATGGCTTTGTCTTTTTTTTGACAATAATGTTTCAATCACAGTTAAGAGAAATATGGCGCAAGTTATGCTGGGAACAGATAAAGAACGGGAAGATGAAGAAAACCAACAAAAGAGACATATTCTACTGCAAAATAATTTTCTTAGTTGTAAACAACGAGTTTTCATCATTTGTAACACATGTTACAAAATATTTCTTCATCCTATTTTCTATCAATTCCGATTTTCTCTACAAAAACCCTTCAACTTGAAAGGATGACCTTGGTTACACAAGTGGAAAAGAAAAACTTGAAAAGTTAAATGTGAATGGTGCTGCAGAAAGGGGTGTCAAACTAATTCAGAAACATAATAATATTCTTACAAAAGATGAAAGTGAAAAACACTTTGTTTTGCAAATCGTCGCTGAAGACTGTAGATACCCTACTGCTACGAAATCCTCACTTATTAAACAATAATGTTTAATATCTGCTTGTTCACACTGTCTTTGGAGTCTACAGAAATCTTTTCATAATAAAACATATTTTTGCTCTTTAAATTTTTGTATCATTATTAAAAACAGCAATCTTAAAAAAAGTCACGAAGTTTCTGGGATTAATTGAACTTCACCTCATTTGAGGCACCCCTAGAAACTGTCCAAATGAAAGGAAATTTGGTACAGATTGTTTTTTTGTTCATTGGAACAAGATAGGGGGGTGGGAGCAAGAAAAATTTAACTTTCAAAAAATGCCATTCAGCTAAGGGCCACCCTAATGTACAATAGTTAATGAATTGAAAATTATTGAATTATTACTTACGCTCTGTCTCTTTTGGCTTCATTTGCTCTAGCTCAACTAGTTCTTCTTCGATATCTTCCCAATTTCTTTCGTCCTCCTCCTCTTCTTCTCCTGCAAGCCGCTTTTTAAATCTACGTTTGCGTTTTTTCGCTAAAAATATTTTGCCGTTTAAAACATATTAGCATAAAAAGAAAACACTGTAATAAAGTTTTGCTAATACTAGAGGTAGAAACCGTTTTGATAAACATGCAAAGTTTACGGCTTTTAAAGATTAACCTTCGCACACCTATTTAGAATCAAAAATGTAGAAATTAAAATTTTTTGTTGCACTTACTCCAACAGTTATAATTTGACACTTCATAACATTATCTCTTGCAAAATCATGATGCAGAGATAATTTTGGTACAGATTCCATGATTACAAAAAAAAAAAATGTTTTCAGGCCTCGTCCAGGATCTACGAGGACTGCAATCACTGTGGGTCAAATATAAGGGAGGAGTTTGGTGGTGTTCAAAGGTTAGACTTACAGTCACAAGATGCACACTGCAGGATTCACCACACAATAGAACTGTAAAACTGTTCCTTGAAAAAAGTGGGATAGTCTAATTGAGCCAGGAAAGATGTATACCAATTTTTAAATTCTTTTACCTTGAAAACGCCATGCTGCATGTTGTTGGTTTGCATAAAGTATACACATAACAAAATATGTAAAATGGCATTTCCAAGGTACAAAAACCTTAAAATTTTTATGAGGACAGACAACTAAACACCCTACTTCCTCTAGAAGGGGGGGGGGAATCCTAGACCCCAGGTAAAGTCGGCCTCCTCCCTCCCCCAAATAATTGTTCAAGGAGACCCAACTCCCATATAAAGTTGACTCCATGAGTACTGAAAAAAGGTTATCCTCAATATTATAATAATGCATTCTATTATACAAAATAACTTGAAATGAAATGCAGAAGAAAATGTAAGCAAAAGTAAGCATATTCAATTAGTGTAATATTTAACAGGTTGACTGCCAAATTATGAAAAAATTCATAGAATATGAGCTGGGCAATCCAATCATCCAATATGTAAGCAGGGACGTAATTAGGCCATTTTCAAACAGGGGCAAGACTTTGCTTCGTCGCACCCCCCCCCCCCATTAAAATAAAATAAAATATTGGTCGAAAAAAATGATAACGCCAATGTCTGGACCATCATATACGGGTATACTTAATGCATATTGCATAGAAAATGAATAAAAAGCACAACTAAATACATACAATACTTTCTCAAAGCCAAAGGGACAAGTGAAACACTTTTACTGGTCACTCTCTAAAAAAATAGATATATTCAAGCCATTTACTGCACCCTCCTCATTTTCTCTCCGTCAAATCTTTCCCACGCCTTTTCCACATTAAGACATTTTTTTAACTTTCTGTCTGTGCCTGCATTAAGCTTATTTCTTTTTGAAGAGAGCTGTCTTTTAAAAATTTGTTTTTCTAAAAAAATATTGAAAAGAAAATGATGCAGTTACTTAGCCAGTTCAGCGCCCCTAAAATCTGGCGCCCGGGGCACGAGCCCTGTCTGCCCCCCTCTAGTTACGTCCCTGTATTTAAGAAAACAGCAAACCCAGGACATTTACAAGTTAACTCGATGTGGACTATCAGCTAACAAGGGCGTGGCCAGGGGGGAGCAGGGAGGGGCTAGTGCGCCCCCTAGACCAAAGCCAGTGACACCCCGAGTGGAGGTCACTGTGACCTCCCAAAATGTTTTTTTTGATAAGCGAATATTTTTTTTTCAATGCTTTTTTTATCATTACATGTTGGTACATGTGAACAAGTTTGTATTTTATTATTCAGTAAAAAATTGAAACTTCATTCAGAACATGGAGAGCTCTCATCCCACAAAAAAATTTTAAGTTCTTGACGCCCCTGATCAGAGATTGCGCTTCATTCTTTATCTTACACTGTTCCTTTTTAAAAACCCACATTTGTCTTCAGAGTATGTAAAGAATTAATAAAAATTTTGGGGTGAAACATTGCAGAAAAATGTCAGGAAAAACTATTAGTAACTAAATGAGAAAATTATCCTCATTCAAAGTGCTATGGGGTGCCCCTGCTTGCTCTCCTCTAATATGAGTTTTGGCTACGCCCTTGTGAGCTCACACACTACGAGTTATCTCATAGCTTGGGTGTCAACACCATTAATGACAAAAAAGAATAAATGTCTAAGCAGTATCTGATGAGAAAGAGGAGAAATATTTCAAAAGATCAAATAGGAATAGCGATTAACTCTACCAAGTATCCATAAAAATCAAAGAAAGCAAACTAATGAAATAACATAATTCATCAAGAAAGTTCCTGTGAAATACAGCCGAACCTCGTCTATTCAAACAAGCTTAAAACGAATTACTGCTAAGACAAACTACATTTCCCCATCCCTGCCTTAGCGTAGCGTTATTATTCTTCGGATAAAACAAACTAATTTTAAATGTCCTTAGGAGTTTGTTTTAACGAGGTTCGAATGTATACTAAAAATTAATCTTCTTTTACATGGCAAAAATATAGTTTTCATTTTACCTCTCATCTCAGCAAGTTTTTGAGCTCTGCAAATTATCTTGTTATACGCAGCAGCTTTTATTAAAGCCCTCCGTGCTCCAATAGAATCCTCCTATTTGATAAAGAAGAATTTTTAACATTAATGCACAATACTTGGCAACTAATTCATAAAAAATCATAATTTTTATATGAGTGCTTCTTACAAATTTTACTTCCAAATCTATCAGTTCGAGATTGCTTTTAAACATTGAAGATTAAACCACATTTAATATGGTGCCTTTTAAGAAGCTACGGGTGACTGATTGAACCTTAAGATGGACATTATTCAAAGAAATGAAATGGATTATAGGATAACCTTCCTATATTCACTCTAGTGTCAAGTAGGTGTTATGTCAAACTTTCGACGAAAAACAGGTGATCGCCAGCAGTGGAACTAACTGTAGGCTGACTAAGGGGCTGTCTGTAAATAATGTCTTAGACACCCTAAAGTTACATGTAAATAAGCGAAGGCAATGGAAAGAAGTAAAGTGAAAGGAGTGACTTTCCTGAAAGTCAAAGAGATAAGACGGGACAAGGGAGATTTTAGAGAGAGTTGCAGGCATGCTTTTGAAACTAACCTATGCAAATTTTCAGCTTCCAAGACACAAATGATGATAATCTAGGATACCTCAAAAAGAAAAAACAAAGGGTGGGGGGTTGGGGGGGGGTGGCTGTTTCAAAATGGCGGATCAGCCCAAGGCCGTATTAAGAATTTTTTTTCGGGGAGGGCCCAGTTTCGCACATTTGCCCTCCCCCTTCCCTCCCAAAAAAGGCACATAAAAACATATATACATATATATATGTATGTGTTGATGTTTTTTTTCTTTTGCTGATTCCTCCCAGCCATTTTGCTTTTTTCTAATGCTCCTGCTTTTCTCTCTGTGTGTGTGTGTGTGTGTTTTAAATTTTGTATCTTTTTAAAATGACTTTTGCAGAGGAAGCATTTAACTCTTTAAAGAGGGCTGGGGTGGAATATCTTTAATTTTAGGGGGTCTGGGGGTTTCTCCGCTGTAAAATTAAAAAAAAAAAATAGATACACAATTCTGCATTTTGAAGCCTTATATGGGTAATGGGAATACAGAAATATGAGGAAAACATAATCAAACAAAAACCTTTTAAACATTATTCCTTTTTCAAATCAAAACATGAAAAAATATACACCAACAAAGTCTTGACATTAATCTGCAGAGATAAAGGAGGAATAAGAAAAAGATAAACACACATCATCACTTGCTTAGATCGATTTTCAGTACAGTTATATAGTAGTTTTTGATCATTTCCCCAACACACCAACAGAGAATACTGAATAATATAAAATAACTAACAGTAAAAAACGCACAAAATCCTTTAAAAGAAATGGTGTAGAGATTTAGAAAATAAGTAACGAGATAGTAATTTTCGGGCCATTTATACAATTCATAGTTATTATTCATAGTTTACTTAATAAGAAATAAAATTGAAGCACTTTACAAGAAGTTTCAAAAACATACTTAATGATTTCCAAAGAGTTTAAAACAGTTAAAATTATTTAAAGCACTTCATTTGCACTTTTTAACCTCTCACGTTTTAATAGTTGATTAAGCATCTTTAAATAGTTGTTAAAATTTTGTAAAGCACACCTAATTTAAGTTAAGAATAGTTATTAAAAATATTTCTCACAACACAATTTCTTTTCATTCACAAGTAGTGCAGAAAACTAAAAAGAATTAAGGTTGAGTAATAGTTTTTCTTGCGCTTAACATATTAATAGTATGCAGTAAGATAAAATCAAGTAGTTACGAAAGAACTACCAAAATACTGAATTCGGTATTGAATAAATTACCAGAAATGAAACATGTGAGGCATAAAAATGAATTTTGAGAAACATGCTACAAAACGGTAGAACCATCATTTTTGCATTTTTTTCACGCAGAAGAAGATGACTTTGGTGCATCTTGGTAACCCCCCTCTTCGCCTGCATGTGGTAGAAGTTTTAGAATGTGACTTTTATTGCTATATTTTCCCAAATTTTCAAGATTTTCAAGCATTTGGAAATGCAATCTTTTTTTAAGTTACTCTTTTTTTTTGGGGGGGGGGGTCGGAGTTGAGAGGGCCCCCAATAAAGTGGAGAGTCCGTCCGATTTTGTGTGATCTTTTTTGTTTGGAGCCATGAAAACTGTTAAAATCACTCGAGGATTACAGCTGCTTATAAATGGGGACCAACAAAATGCCCTTTTAATTGAATCAAGCCCGGCAAGAGGCTAGTCAGAAACTATGGGCCCGGCAATTGGGAGGTTAAGGGGGCTAGAAATCGGAGCAGTGCAAGTTTTATGGGGGAAGGGTGCCTGTCGACCAAACTGATAAGGAGCTCTCCTTGGTCCTGGATTGAATTGGGAAAGAGCAGGAAGTGCTAATAAGAGTCTTGTTTACAAGTATGTTTTGCAGCTAATGAGCATTTGAACAACTGTCAAATTTTTCTGTATTTCTTCAATTGTTCTCTCATTTAATAGTTACAAAATTAAGAAGAAAAAACTAACTTTATATATTTTTCTTTTTTGCCGTTGAAAAGAAAGAAAAGAAAAAAAATTATGTTTTTTGTGTCACAAAACATTTCGGTTTCGGGGGGGGGGGGGTGCGGGCCCGCCGGGATATGCCCCTGTATCAGCCTAAATATAGCAATTTGTTTCACAAAGCTAAACCTTCACTTTAGAGCCCCCCTTTTTAAAAATTGATCCTAGCTCCTTCAAATTTACGTCTTGGAAGCTGAAAAATTGTGTAGGTTAGTTTCAAAGGCATGTCTGTACCTGTATAAAATTTCAATTAAGTTGGAGATGGTAGGGTGAAGACGATGAAGTCACTTGACACAGAATGACTCAGTTTTTGATGCATCTTTGAGACCTATTCACACCAAAGCCAGCACAACTCCGCTTAAATAATAGCAAACGGTTCTTACATGCTTTGGTGTGCTTAGTCAGAAAAATTCTGGGCCTGAATAAAATAACGTAGGTCTGGGGCTTCTCCACACACATATGGACTCTTACCCTATTATTTATAATGTGAATGATTGTTACAAATTTGAAGTCAAATAGTTAGAAGTTTGTTTCTGAAAAACAGATCTAAACCAGTGGTCAGAAGTAGTGAGCTACAAGTAGCAAAATTACTGTAGTAACAGGGCCGTCGGCAAGGGGGGGTGCTACACCCCCCACTTTTCTGAAGAAAGGGGCCGCCGATTTAATTTCATTATTAAAATGAAATTTTAGAAAAATATTTCAGGACTTTAAATGAAATTTAAAAGAGAAGCAGAATAATTTAAACATTATTAAGAATATCAGTAAACCTGAATTTTTAAAATTGTCTTGTATTTTCCGCGGCCCCAATTATTACTTATCAAAAATAAATAATTGGGGCCGCGAAAAATAGTTAAGATTCCTTCACAGCAATATTCGTTGCGAAAAATACGAAATTTTCTCGTTCATGGGGTCATGTAAACGGGAAACTATAGGTCGCCCTGCCCAGTTAGGAAAGAAAAAAGTACTGTATAAATATGTGCGAGAGCTTTAAAAGGTATGCGAACCTCTGTAACTAAAATTAGTTAAATTAATAAAATATAAATCAAATTATATATACATAGTTCAACAAGATCGATGCAATATTTTAAAAAAAAAAAGAATATATGCAGAGGGCCGCCAAATTTTATATTTTAAATAAATTAAAATAAATGAATTGATAATTTTCAAACCATACCGAATAGATAAGCAGTAACTTGGAAATGGACAATTTAATTGGAAGTGCTGAACTGTTTGCAAAATCCCTAGATGTTGATCCCCAAGCAGATTATGAAAGGCATCACAGATCAAGGAGTTGACCCAAACAATATGATGAGACAAGAGAAAATGCTGCGAGCATCGATTTTATTATTTATTTTCGACATTAGTTCAAGATGCTGTTAAACAATTTGTTAACTATGACGATTGACGAAAAACAAGATGAATGCGAACTTAGAGGAGATGAAGATTCTATTTCTCCTATAAGTCCACCCAGTCCACCGATTTCCAGAGTCCAAATGAGTTCCACCAATTCACATTCATTAATTTTTTTCCCCAATTCGAATTTATACATGGATCCTTACGGACTTCAAGCTGAATTGGAAATTTTATCTGATAAGTGCAATGAAAATGGAGTAGAAACGTTATCAGAAGTAATGATTGAAGCACAGAAGCTCAAGTCCGTCCTTCCACTAGCTTACCGCGCGTGTCCAAGCGCGTGCTTACCACGCTTGGATTTACTTCTCCTGTAACAGTTGCTACCAATGAAAGACCCTTCAGTAAACTGAAATTCATCAAAAATGTTTTGAGGAGTACAATGGGAAACCAGCGTTTAGACTCTCTAGTACTGCTGGCATGTGAGAAAGATATTACGGACGCCATAAATTTAAAGAGTTTAGCAAGCAAATGGGCTACATTGAAGCACAGGCGCTGTCAATTTTAAATTATTTTTTTTACCAATAAAATTTGTGAAATGTATTTTTGAAAAACTAAGGAGTAGATTAAAAATTTTGTCTCTTTTCAATAGTTTTTTTTTTTTTTTGTTACTTTTTTGTTGAACAAACTGGATTTTCAACTTGCAATTTAAAAAAAGAAAAAAAGAAGAAGAAAAAAAGAAAAATACTCATATTTATCGGGAATTTTTTTTTATGGTACTTAATTGGATCTGCATGTCCAGAACATTTTTAGGCAGTTGAACTTTATCTGCGTTTCCCACAAAACTTAATAGCATGAATGCTCAAGGGACAATCACCGCAAAACACGGAAAGAAGAAAAAGGTTCCTCATGAATCGTTTAGAATATACCCGGCATATAGTAGATTGCCAAAGGGTAAGACCTTAACAAATAAATGCTTATTATTATTATTTATTGTTTATTAATATTTTTTGACATTTAACATTCATATGGTGTTTGTATAAATAGTTCTGCATATTAATTTAAACTTTTAAGCATGTGGTCAAAAACTCAAAAGCTGTTTGTAGCCACTCAGGCTTGTCATTTTGAATTTTTCCATGTGTGTGGGAGGAGGGGGTATACTAAATGCTAATTTTATAGGAAAAAATCAAAAAACAAAAATTGCGTCCACTTTCCACCTTTGTAAAAAAATATTAGATTTCAAAGCTCGGGGGAAGCTATCTCCCTCACCCCCTATATGATGAGCCCAGGGCTGCCAAATTCTCAACACCCCCCCAGATATTTCAGCTAGCGACGGCCCTGTGTAGTAGGTACATTTTTTAGTAGTTTGTGGTGTAGGGCACTACTTTTTAAAAAAAGTAGAGTAGGGAGTAGCACGATAAAAAAATAGTAGTTTGTAGCGATTTCTGGAAACTACTTTTAAATTAAAAAAATAAGTAAATAAATGAAAAAAAAAAATAGAACGAAGGAAAAAAACAAGGTTCGATTGACTCTGGTGCAAATCTTGCACGAGTACAGCAGCTGATGCAATATGAGAAATCAGATCCATAAAAATGTGAGCTGATCTTAGATACATCATTTTGACGAAATAAATTCTATCTGTTCGATGTCATTGGTTTATTTGGCATCATAATTTTTATATTCCTTCAAATAATTTTCATGCTTTTAAATATTCTCTGGCAAGAAATTAAAAAAAAAATTAAGGTAGAATTCTTTCAATCTTTCAACATTTGAATCCTTTCTTGTGGGGGAATATTCGTAAAAATTGCAAAAAAAATTTAAAAAGGACAAATTTTAGCAAAAAAAAGGAACAAAACGGAAAAGTAACAAATAAGTTCAAAGACAATTCCTATTTCTATTCCATATTCAAATGAGTTAATTTATTAATGTAAACCACTTTTTGAATTTTTTCGGTCAATCATCAAACGGTGTATGCATTTTATTTATTTTTTAAAAAGTAACGAAGTAGCGACTACAATTCAAAAATAGTTTGTA
Source organism: Uloborus plumipes (assembly GCA_038373865.1). Classification (NCBI taxonomy): domain Eukaryota; kingdom Metazoa; phylum Arthropoda; class Arachnida; order Araneae; family Uloboridae; genus Uloborus; species Uloborus plumipes. The sequence goes on from JAXGGA010004338.1 coordinate 34,756, forward strand.
GTCGCTACATTTCAAAAGAAGTAGTAGTAGTTAACCACATTTATAACAAAGTAGCTGTAGTTGTGGTTTGCTACAAAAGAAATGTAGTTTTTCCAACCACTGATCTAAACTTTGTAACAATTAGAAAATGAGCATGTAGAAATGATAACAACAGCTGGTTTGGAATCATCTTTCCTTTTCTGCGTTTTTCCCATGTTGCTCATAAAAAACGACTTAAATGCACTTCATTCATATGTGTTCTGGCTCGCAAAATTAATTTGAGTGTGAGTTGCAGCTCTCGGGTAGGAAAAGATTGGGCACTTTTGATTTAAACTGTCAAAAATCTGCCAACCCGGCAATAATAGCTAGTATCAAACACGTTATATTATCCTATTTTCCTGCGAATTATCTGTGGAAGCGCATAATTTGCTGGTCCTAAAATCAGACTTGAGAAAAAAACTTTGCACTATCTGCAGGGGAGTATATTCCACGGATAATACAATTGCAAAATACTAAGTTGATTTTGATTTCACATACAATAGCAACTAAATTAAAGCAAGGTAATAATTTTTAAGCTATAATCAAAATTATTTAAAAAAATAAAGATTTATTCTTGAAATCTTGATTGCAGTACACTAATTACTTTAAGACACTAAGTAAACTAAGATAAAGGTGCAAATGGCTACTGTTTTGAGGTCTATAATGTTGTTTATTTTGCATTGCCGAAATCTGTAATGTTGTTTATTTTACACAGCTTAATTTGAAGATTCAGGCTACGTAAAAAAATAAAATAAAAAAACAGATTCAGAAGGGGTAATATAGACAACATTACAGACAAAGAAGCCGTCTCTACAGGGTTTAGGCTTAGCTTAAAAGTTCTTTAGCAAAACAGCTTAAATTGGAGAAAAAATTGAAGCAAAATGCTAAAAGGTCCAAGGTTAATGATGAATGTGTTTACATATCTTTCTAACCTACTATGTGTTTCATCTCCTGTTGGAAGCTAAATTTAAAATTCAGCCATGACATCTTTAAAAAAATAAATTCTCAGTTAGTAATCTATATATGTTTTAACTTAAAGTGATAAATTCATATTATGATTCAAATTGAAAGAACTACAGTTTTTTTAAAATGTCAATAATGCATTTATTGGGAGGACATAATGCTCATTAAAGGCCTGGTTTCCAAGGATGCATATTCCGATGGACAGGTGTGTGTCACCTTTTTTTTTGCAGCGGAGTTCCTTCTACGCATGCGCAGTCATCTTGCGCGCATGCGTAGAAGGAACTCCGCTGCAAAAAAAAGGTGACGCACACCTGCCCATCGGAAAAGGCATCCTTGGAAACCAGGCCTTAAGACTGTATTGGATAACCTTAATAACATTTTATACGCATTGGGTACAATTTGTAAAAAGATTAAGTTTGATATTGCCATGCTTGCTTCCTCTCTGGGATTGTGCATTGTTTTTTGTTCTTATTACAAAGGAGCAATAATAACAAGTTTAAAAAACTATAACCCGACTACGAAAAAAAAAAAAAGCACTGAAAGGTAAGAAACAAGGTAGGTGCTATTTAATATCGTCTTAATAAATAAAACAAGACGTTTGATATCTTAGCTATACCTGTTTATTTAGTTCTACGACTTGAACCCTCTGCAAGTTCAACATTAACAACAAAATTCAATTCAAATGCTGCAGTCGTGCGTTGTCAACTACAGAAAAAATTTGATAGAATAACATCATAGCCTAATTTACCATTCTTGTATATATATATATAGATCAAACTAATATGTTTGCTTGTGTATCAAGTTTAAATGCTTGCTTTCTGTAGTTAACAAGGCACGACTACAGCATTTGAATTGAATTATGTTGTTAATGTGGAACTTGCAGAGGGTTCAAGTTGTAGAACTAAATAAACAGGTATAGCTAAAATATCAAACATCTTGTTTTATTTAATAAGACGATATTAAATAGCACCTACCTTGTTTCTTACCTTACACTGCTTTTTTTTTTTTTTTTTTTTTGTAGTTGGGTTATAGTTTTTTAAACTTGTTATTTCTTACTTTTTAGAGCTTTTTTGTAGTCGGGTTACAGGTTTTTAAAACTTTTTTATTTTACTCCACCGTATATTAGCAAATGAATATACATTACAAAATTAAATGTACATAACAAAAAAGTATGAAAAGTTATTTGGGTAATTTTTATTGAGAAGTGTCAAAACTTCTCAGCCTTTCCAATTCCATCAAAGACGCTGAATCATGAGGGTTGCTTAAAAGTTTCTGTGGGTCCAGATTGCTTATAAATAAACCCTCCAATGTCCTTACCCTACTTAATGCGACGTAAACTTGGCCCTTTGCAAAAATTCGTCTTCTAACGTCAATTACCACATGTTCTGGCAGCTTCCAGAGCGCAGTACTTTGTTCGAATGTTCTAATGAAATTAGAATTTGAGTTATAAATGCTTTTAACTAATTTCATGCTAAAATCTGGGTCAGCCTTAAACTGGAAATTCATTGTTGATTGTGACTTTTTTTTGAATTGTTTGATTTTGTTCGAATACACATAGATGCCCAAAAATATCGATTAAAAATCGGTGCTTGTCTAGGAATAATCGATTTTTCCTCTTGTTAAATTCCAGTAAAAAGTAGCCTATGACACGAAAACGAATCGATTGGCACCTCATTCATCAAAATCGAATGAATAGTTTGGAGCTACAGTGGAACATCCTTAACCACAAACATAGCCAGACTGCTAAAAACATAACCCTTCCTTTGGGCTTTGCCATAGTCGGGCAAAACAGCGAAAATGCCTTGCTGTATTTTCGTAATTTGGATTGTATTTTTGCATTTTGCGAAAAATGCGACCGTAGCGGAAACCCTTCGTCTCCACTGATGAATTCTGCTGCAAATTGAGTTCAATATTTTTGAACTATTAGTGAGTTATAGCGTTGAGGGGGAAAAAAACACAGACAATCTGCAACAGCATTTTTTCTTCACCTCCTTAATTTTACACTATTTTAACATATAATCCGCAGATAATACACTACGCAGGAAAATACAGGAGTTTACAAAACTTTAAGCTAAAATCAATTAGCATATATAGCGTTATTCTAAATTTATTCAACTGCAAAAAACATTTTTGGCAGGAAATGCAGTTATTTCAAAAGAAAATAATAATTTTAAAAATTACAATAATTTAAAAAATTTCAAAAACACAAACATATGTAAGAGGCACAGTACCTTATTCCTATCCCTGGGTCCTGCATATGGTTCAAGATTACTAGAAAATATAAATTACAAACTTACCACAAGCACTATTGTTAGTAATATCAGTACAATTCTGAAGATAAATATCATAAAAGTATGGTAGGCAAAAACATGATAGATTTTAAAAATAAAAAAGAACCTGAAAAACTTTCCTTGAATATTTAATTGTAGATGATTGTTTCGAACCTGAAAAGATTTTTTAAAAAGTAAGGTGAGATAAAAATAACAATTAACTCCCCCCCCAACCCTTTCTTTGTTTCTTTAATGGTTTAAAAATCTAAAAAGACACGCCTTTGTAGCAATATGAACTAAAAAGTGAAAAATAATATTTTAATGTAACGTTTGTTCCGCAGTGAGAAGACCGACCAAGTAAATAACTTAAATGTAAAACGTAAGCATGAAGAGCTCTCCATTTACCTTTTGGCAAAGGGTTCTGCATTGTTGCAAAATGGTAACAACTAGCAAACAATGAGAGATTTACCGTTTGCTAGTCATTAGCATTTGCTACCCCCCCCCCCCATGATTTTCTTTTAAAACTGAGGTTATTTGTTTGGTCAGTCTTCTCACTGCTGAACTTATTTCACATTAACATTTTATTTTGAACTTTTTAGTTAATACTGCTACAAAAGCATAACTTTTTAGTTTTTAAACTATTAATTTATTTAATACATAAACATGGCATCATATAAAGAAATATACTAAGATAGTGGATACCAAAATGTTGGATAGGTTTGCCTGTCTTCTAAAAAGGTCCTATATCATGCAAGTAGTAAGAAAGAGTACCAGGCTTGGTATAGGTGAAATATTGATTTGAAACAATGGGTTCAGTGTAAAAGATATTTTAATTTTAATGAACATTCATTTCAAGTACCATTATGTGGAGATGGTAGATAAATTTTCTCATGATGAAAAATAAATAAATAAATAAAATAAAAAAGCATTTGTCAATGTCATGGTTTATCAACATTAACAAATTTTCAACATACTAGCAAACAAAATAAAAGTTGTTTATCTAACCACAAACAGTTCCACAGCTGAAAAGAACACCTCCATTTCAGGGGATAGAACACTGTTCTCTTATTGACCCATGCTTAGAAGGTGCGAAATATAGCTATTCGTGGCCGCCGAGAGCCGCTGCGGGCACCTTGTCAATTTGGTTACCAGGACACCGACTCCCCACCTATTAAACTAATAAAATGTACATTATTCCAATTTCGAACCGTGCCCCTAGTTTCCGACTTGGCAGACATGGTTTCACGTATGTCTTACAGTATGCTAAACAGGGCAAACCCTACCTATGCTGGATTTAAGGAGTGTGTTTTTAAGGTTAAAACCCCAAAAGAAATACTTCAAAGTTATTTAAAATGTGCTTTTTATTATACTTATCTCATTTATTTCTTCATTATTTTTTTTGCTGAAAAACTTAAAATTGATTTATTCATTATGTATTTAGTCATCTTAAATTTCATTTAAAAAACGAAAAAAAAAAAATCTTTCATTTGAAAGGGAAAAACTCTATATCTAACATGTTTTGTTTGTGTCAAAAAAATATTAATTAAAGAAGTATAACAATACTTTGAATGCTTGTATGCGAAGATACGCACCTACTCTTTTAAGTTGTTGAAAAGACAACAAATATTTAATAAAGAAGTTATGTAATATACACATCAGATATTTATCTTCTTTTAATAGACACTTCATATTTTACAATTCCCTTAAAGTAGCCTCTGCTCGCAACAAAAGTAAACAACTATGCAGACATGCACTAAAAGTCCAATCGAAAAACAGAGGCAGCTGAGAGGTTAAATTAATAAGCGCTTTAAATATATTCAATGTCCAACAGAATTCACAGGTTTTAATATCATAATTTAATAATCTTTTTTTAATAATCTTAACCTTATATATAAATATTTTCTACACTGCGATGCAAAAGTTTAGACAAAATGCAAATATGTGAATGAAAAGAAAACTATTCAACGAAATGCTTTCAAATTTCTACTGCAGGTACACAATATGGTCCCAAATACGTGTCTGGAGTTCTTATAACTATAACTGGAATCAAATTTTGGATATTACAAAAGATATTTTTTTACATTGTTGCAAAAGTTTAGACAAAAGTCAGATTTTACGCAAATATCCCTTGAAATGTGATTGGTGAAGGAAATGCGAGGCTATTATTCATTTATAAAGTGCAGAGATTGCTGAATAAATAATCAAAATCTCAAAAGCTCTTTAGTTCTCGTGCAAAGAAGATGAGAAAGTTTGGAAGCAGAAATTTGAAAATTAACCTTCTTTATTAATTTTTTGTCTTTTAAATCGGCTCTAGTATGGTAGTACATTGTTTTTACTTTGTGGAGAGCAAATTTAGACATGCGTATCGATCAAAAAGTCCAAGAAAAATTATATTTCTTAAGGATGAAGGAATTGAAAAAAACGGCTCAGACTGACAATTCGCCCCTTAATCCTACAAAACTTCAACTTGGGTCAAAAACAGCACGTGACAGCATAAGTAGATGAACAACTGAATCGGAATGCATAAAAAAAAACAAAGAATTGTGCTTGAGCCTTCTCGGACAGAGTGTCCCAAATAAGCCAGATTTTATTGGTAGAAGCAGCACAGCATATGATCATTGGATATTTCTCAAGTCCCGCGAAAAGAATTATAATCCATCTAGGCCATCCCAATTTTAATAATTTTTATCAAAGAAAGTACCATTCATTTTTTAGTCACGATGATACATATGATGCTTTTCACATTAAAATCTGGCTTATTTAGGACACTGTCCGAAAAGGCTCAGGCACAATTCTTTGTTTTTTTTTATGCATTCCGATTCAGTTGTTCATCTACTTATGCTGTCACGTGCTGTTTTTGACCCAAGTTGAAGTTTTGTAGGATTAAGGGGCGAATCGTCAGTCTGAGCTGTTTTTCAATTCCTTCATCCTTAAGAAATATAATTTTTCTTGGACTTTTTGATCGATACGCATGTCTGAATTTGCTCTCCACAAAATAAAAAACAATGTACTACCATACTAGAGCCAATTTAAAAGCCAAAAAATTAATAAAGTAGGTTCATTTTCAAATTTCGGCTTCTAAACTTTCTCGTCTTCTTTACACGAGAACTAAAGAGCTTTTGAGATTTTGATTATTTATTCAGCAATCTCAGCACTTTATAAATGAATAATACAGTCCCGCATTTCCTCCACCAATCACATTTCAAGGGATATTTGCATAAAATCTGACTATTGTCTAAACTTTTGCAACAATGTAAAAAAATCTCTTTTGTAATATCCAAAATTTGATTCTAGTTATAGTTATAAGAACTCCAGACACGTATTTGGGACCATATTGTGTACCTGCAGTAGAAATTTGAAAGCATTTCGTTGAACAGTTTTCTTTTTATTTACATATTTGTATTTTGTCTAAACTTTTGCATCGCAGTGTATCACAACAAATGCTTTTGAAAAGATCCACAAATCAAGCCCTGTTTAATTACATGCTGAATTTACTCTTAGGGTTTAACTTAGTAAATATAAATAGAACAGCATCCTTACTGCAAAAAAACAAAAAGAAAAAAAAGAAAAAGAAAAAAAAAAACAGCCAAAGAAAAATGTCTAAACTTCAAAGATCTAACACAGTACAGAGTCAGGGACTCACTATTGATAGGTTATACTCTAGAAAAAAAATGAGTGTGTGTGTAAATGCTTTATTTTATAAGGCCCACAAGAGCATGAAACTATTTTTAAAACTATGAGTTTTAGATGCACCTTAAAAACTATTACACACTTAAAAATATGATACATAGAGTTTTCATGTTCCAAACCAGAAAAAATATACTTAATAATATGACTTGTATAATTTGCATATGCAATGTGAAAAAGAACGAAGAAAATAAAGAACAAACAAGAATATATTAAGAAGGGTTCATACTCAACTTTAGAAATACAAATGAAGGAGTTTTGAAGAAGAAAAAAAAGGGATTTTGAAGGATTGTTTTTAGCAAAATTTATAACAAACTAACTTTGAATTTGCATTATTTTTACAGCAATAAAACAATTATTTCTGGGAGTGACGCATCCCCCCTCCACCTATTTATAATTGCATTTACAGGCCATATTTGGCATCAGTAGGAGAAGGAATGAGGTTCCAAAAACAAAACTGTAAGCCATCCTTGATGATGCTAGGGAAAGTCCAAGGATTCTCCCATAGACATTTTTTTTTAAATTGAAGCTCTTGAAATGCAACTGTATGTCATCTTTGATGATACTAGGGGAATGAATGGAATTCAAAAAACAAGCCAGAATTTTCCAAACTAAAAATTCAAGACACTCAATTTCAGACTACATCTTTGATGCTGTTAAATAGGGGGAGATTTGGAGACGTTATATGTGTCATGATGTTTGTTCAATTTGAAAAGAGAGAAAATCGATACATTTTGAATGCCTGTCGTAGAGGAAGATTATGAAGTCCTGGTCTAAAAATGTAGGAGTTTGAAGGGCCCTCCAAGAAAATTTCCTAAACGAAGAAGCATTTGGAGGAGTGTACGAACCCTGGCTAAGCCTCTTTTAAACACAGCAATTTTGACCAAAACACTATTTTTTTCTAATGTACTAAATAGACTTTTTCTACATAACACTTGACTACTGTAACTGCCTAAAACTTGTTGAAGTGTGTATTTTTTACAAATACTTACTTTAGAAAAGCTTGATATGGTGTATTATTTATTAGAGAATAAGGAGTGTGCTCTGGAAGTAGTTTGCTAAAAGCTGCTTCACATTTTTTCTTCTGAATTTTCAGCTCCTAAAAATGTAAAATTACAATGCTTAAACAATTTTAAGAACATAATATCAAAAGAATTTAAGTAGGTGAATGTGGGGCAAATTGAAATAGTAAAATATTGTTACAGTTTGAAGCCACATATTTAACAATATTTTATTTAAGTTAATAAACATAAAGTTTATTCCAGTCAAAAAATAAATAGCTGTAAAGATCAGCGAAAAAAATTATACAAGTTGTGGTTTTTCAAAAATACTTCTTGTTATTAAAAAATGATAAAGTTCTCATAATTTCATTTTAAGTATTTACTGACATCTACTGATATCCAGTGCTGTATTTATTTAGTTCACATTAATCATGTTTAGATTTTAAATGTTCAATGCAATTTGAGTATGAGGGGAAAAGTGGATGGGATAAAGGAAAATAGCTCATTTCGTATATTGAATTATTAATTAATTAAATCACATGCACATGTTTTCCTTCATTTACATTATTTTACTAATGAATTCAAGTATGTATTCATATTCATTTGTTCACTTATTTTCTCATTTATTCTTTATTTATTCACTTGTTTTTGCTCATATTTATTAAATATTTTATAAATGAGTAATTCATTTACTCATTTATTTTTTCATTACTAATTTATTTATTATTTTACTAACGAATTCATTTGATGAAAACTGTTAATCATCAAGTAGAAAATGTTTCGTTAAAAAAAATTCATTTTTCACTATACCTCACACCTTTTTTTTAAGGTGCAAATTTTCCACCCTTTTTTTGAATGTGCAAAATAACTGCTAAAAGAAATATTGTTTCCCAGCACAAGTTGTATATAAAATACATTATTCCTCCTTCATTTAAAATAAGTTTCAGAACAATTTTTCAAGTTCATTTGGAACAGGTAAGTTGTCTTAACTATTTCACTTTGCCCCACATTCTCCTATAGTATTTTTCACAAAAGACATTGCTAACAATGACTTATAATAATTAGGAAAAACTTATCAATGCACAAATACAATATTTTCGAAAGAGGCTCAATATTCAACAAGCAAGGGGGTACATAGCTTCAAGAGAGCTACCGATTTTAACTGGGGATGGATAAATTAAATAGGATTGGCATAGCTAGGTCCAGAGCTCACTAATGGTTCTCACTTTTGTACTTAGATACAGCATTACCCCATATTAGCTGGCATGCCGCAAAAAAGTGAGGTTGTCAAGCAAGGCAGGGAATTCAAATCTTCCGGCATGCTGGATAATTCCAGGTTCATTTTACAGTAAAATGAAAGTAAATTTTCATACGTAGTTTCAATTGCAAAGGAAACCACTGCAAGGAAAATAAATGAAGCCTCTTTTTCAAAAATAAACCAACAAATTTCAGATCACCGCAATGAGAAGAGACATATTGGTTTGATGGTACATTCATTACTTTGCTATAATTAATTAATATTTTTATAAAAATTAAACCGTTATTTATTAATATTAATAAAATGATCTACACTGGCGTGATAAGAAATTTATTTAAATTTTTATGCCTCCATTTAATGCCACTTTTTTAGAAATTTCATTTCAATGCTTCCTGATCACAATTGACTATGAAATGATGTATTTAGGTAGTATACGTTACAAAGAAAGACCTGATGACAATAATTCAATTTTGATAAAAAGTGTAGATGCAATTTTAGTGTCTTGTGCACCAGCATATAACTTATTATTATTTTTAAAGCTGAATATATATTTGTTACAGCATAATTTCTTTTTCTAACCTCGTTATTTTCCCCCGCAAGTCCAAAAGGACCAGGCAAGGGCTATTGAAAATCTGGTGATCCCCAAATTTTGCGGCGTACTGGTTCATAACTTTTGTTTATTCACAGAGAAAATAAAATAGACTAGGGCAGCGTTTCACAACTTTTTTTTGCCCTGCAGACTAGCAAGAGCATTTGAGAAAAAAATTCGCAGACAAGTGGTGTATCCTCCCCCCTTTACTTTTTTTGCAATTAATTAAATGAATGAAAAATTGCATTGGTCTACCATTAAATAACAAGTGAATATTTTTTTACGGACACCGTTGAAGGTTCCTTTACGCTCTTCAATGGTGCTTCCCCCCCTATTTGCAAAAAAAAGAGATCAACTAAGAGATATTATAAATAAAGAAATAAATATATAAATAAAATTTTACTTTGTAATAAAGAACTGTCACAAAAAAAAGTTGTGAATAAGATAATTTTTGCAAAAATTTATACATGTATGTATACAGGATATTATAATTATTATTGTGACTGATCAATACAGAATGATCACAAATTTTTAAAACATAATTATGTAAACTAATGCTTCAAATGTTGACAGCATTTTTGAAAAAGAACCCTATTACATGAAATTCATCAGTCATATCTTTTTTTTTTAGGTCTTCAAACACATGCTGGAAGTCATTTTTGAAAACATCCTTGAAGTATCCCTCCAAAGTTTTTCCGTCACTGCCTTTTAAGGTGAGAAACACATCCACAGAAGTATTTTTTCAACTTTGGAGACATAAAGAAATCATTAGGTACAAAATCAGAGCTATGCATGGGTGCAAGTTCGGCCATGCTTCCAAGACGGAAAATATTTGAGATCCCCCCCCCCATGCGTGCTCAAGGGGGGGAAAAACAAATACTCTTTGATTTTCCTGTGTCAAAACTGGGGGTTTAGTACTCATTTTATTTTTAGTAGTAAGATCATAGTTTTAAGTATATTCAAGCAAAAATGGGGGGGGGGGGGATTTTCGAAATTTAAATTCTGAAAACCTCATTTTAGACGATCTTTGGTGATATTAGAATAAGGCAGGGACGTCATAAGTTTTTCCGGGGGAGAGGAGGGCAAAGGGTAAAAACACAATACAATTTCCCCAGAAAACAACAAAACCACGCCCACTCATATGTAAATACATTGATTTCTCAAAGTCAGGGGGGGGGGGGGCAAATGACCCCCCTAAATGATGGGCCTCGAATAAGGTGTGGCTTATCTAAAGATTAGGCAAATGTAGGTACTTTTCCAACGCAGTTTTTTAAAATTGAAATTTTAGACGATCTCCGATAATGTTAGGAAAGGAAGGTTCTGAAGTAGTAACCTCGGAAGTTTTTCTAGATCACAGCTGTACTAACAAATTATAGTACATATTTGATAACGTCAGGGGAATGGAGTGTTCAGGGACTTTCTCACTCCTTAAAATTGCAGTTTTAAAAATAGTTTTAAACTTTTTAGTTCTGTTATGAGAGAGGAGATTCGAAGGCACTCGCCCAAATTTCTTTTTGAAAATGATGTCTTAAAAAGCGATTGCAGGATATATCTGGTAACGTTAGGGAAAGGAATGAGGTTCAGAAACGTATCCTCAGGGATTGAAAAAAGGTCCAAAATCAAAATATATTAGTTTTCGATAATATTAGAGTGAGGGTTTTATTTATTTTTTTTAGGGATCAGATTCTCGAAATTTGCTCAAATTTAATTGAAAAAGCACACAATTAAGAATGATAGAAAAGAATGAATGCAAAGGATTGATTTAAATATTATACACGCAAATATGACATTTAACTTCTTATGATCACCAAAATTTTGGTTAAAAAATGATGAAAAAAAGTTATGAGTTTTGGTAACTCACATTTCCCGACTAATGCATAATTTTACTGCCTAAATTTCTAAACTTCGATTGCCATCTGAAATATCTGTGATAAATTTTTAGGGGGGGGGATATTTATGCTCCAGCTAAACTCAGATGCAGCTGCATTGAAATTCCCGAAGGGGCGTGGCAAAATGACGATCGTGCAAGTCTTCTGCTGTGGAATATGAAACATAAGATAAGTGAAAAATAATGGCAAGCACAAAATTAGAGATATTCCATGTGGTAGAATTACACAGAAAACCAAAGCGGGAGACTGTTTCTGAGGCGGATGCAATCTGATTTCGAAATGCGTAAAAAATCGAGACTGACGGGTAAAGGCGTGAAAAACAACCCAAATGTTAACTGTAAACATTGACAAGTTTAAGGGTGTCGTAGAGAAATCCGATTTTATGTTTCGTTTATTTTTGTCTTTGGAAAAAAAACTGAAGGAACGGTTTTTTTTCCGTCCCGATGTTAGTCTCGGTGATTTCGTCAAGACGGAAATCCGTCCTGAGACGGAAGGTCTTGCACCCATGGAGCTATGAAAAAGATGGGGGTACAATGAAAAAACCTTCGCACACACTCACATCCTCTTCATCCGGAATGAGCATCTTTGAATCCTTAGCGAACAAATGCATGTTACCAGCAGTTTTTCTATGAATAAAGACTAAATAAGGAACTAATAAGGACTAAATAGGAACTAAATAAAATGGTCATCATTTGTGATAGTTCTTTCAACAAAATTCGATGGTTTTACCCCTCTCTCCCTCACAGGAGCTCTGTAGACATTTGTTTTGGTTAGAAAAGTTACCAGATTGCAATTTCTTAGAAACTGATTCTCTCCCATCTTCTTTTGAGCCGAATGTCCTTTTTGCTTGAACATTCAAGAAAAAAGACTTCTTGATTCTTGAACATTCAAGAATAACACATTTTGAATGTTCCTTTTGCTGTGCTGTGGAGAAGAATACACTCTGTTTTAACTTCTTGCTTAAACTCGTCATTTCAAGTTATTCTTGGGGGGAAGGCTCCAAGGGTGTAAACACAATGCAATTTCAATGGGAATCAACAAAAGCCACACCCACTTATGATTAAATACATTGAGTTTTCAAAGCCGGGGGGGGGGGGAATTGAGCACCCGCTGACCCCGCTAAATAGCGGACCTGTAACTGTAGCATCACATATACTTCAGAAGCTGTTCTTTAACAGAAAAAAAACTTTTTTAAAGCAACATATTGCTTTTTCACCGTGCATTTTTTCCCTTTTTCTATAGAATTTTTTCTGTTGCAGAAAATAATTTGATTTTAACATTATGTTGTAATAGGCTGTATAAATGTCATTTTAACTAAAAATCTTTCTAAAGTAATAGTTTTCTATTAACTTTCCAAATTACCTGAAAGCATGTCTCCAAATCGCATTGCATCTTACAGGCTTTATCAAAGGATTCATCGACATCTTCGGGTGGCGATGTAGACATATCGACTTCTGCGGCTGTTGCTCCAAGACAAGGACCCATCTGGGGAAAAAAACAAACAAATTTTTGAATTTTTCAGGATTAAATTTATTGTTTGTATTTAACTAACTTGACTAGGGTGAATATCAGGGTCGTAACCAGACTTTTGTTTTGATTAGTTTTACCAAACACATTCCTAGTGAAATCTACATGGTCAGTAAAATTTTATTTTATTTGTATATTCTATTGATTTTGTTAGAATAGTTTATTTAAATGGGTAGGTGATGCTTTAAGGGCATTAGCATGAGCAACTATAAAAGCTTACACATCTACTAAATGAAGAAAACAAATCTGACGGGTGCACTACATTACCCTTGTTAAATATTCAATTATCTTTTAACCTTTAGGAGCCGGGCGGTACACATGCTGTACCATAACTATTTTTTTTTAGAGGACAGAGTTGAGATTTTCGCTCGAATCCTTTGGAGCCGGGGATTTTTTTCAAGGTTTCATACGTCTGGTACGACAGTTTATACCTTCTCTTTTCAATGGAAAAGAAATCTGTGGTTCAACTGTCGTACTACCTGGGTCGAAAGAAAAATTTCTAAAAAACAGCCCGGTTCTAAAAGGTTAATAACTCTTTAGGTTTTTTAATAACTCAATAGAGTAAATGCGTGTACTCATGTATGTGCATTCGAATGTACACACTTCTTGCATTAACATTTTTTAGCACCTTTAAAATATGTTAAATAGGAGTTTGGTACTTTCAAATTCGATGAATTAAGATGTTTTTGTTTGCTATGAGTATTTAAAATCGAGAGGAAAGCACTATAGTTTTTTAAGTAAAGAGTTCGGAATAACTAAAATAAAAATAAATACTACGGATAAAGCACTGATATCGTACAATTCTTCGATCATTATAATTTCATTTTTTCTACCAAATTAAGATAAAAAATAATAAGAAGCAAAAAACTAATCATAGTTTTTTCTGCAAAAATGTATAATAAAAGAATTTTTTAGAAGAGTATTGAAAATTTTTGGCGGTGGTTTACACCCTTAAAACCCACCCCTTAAATACGGCCCCCGTGAATATTCATTCCTTTAGGTCAGTGGTACCCAATCTAAGGTCCACGGGCCACATTCAACCAACGAAGCTGTTCATATGGCCCGTTGTTTTCATTCAGTGTCATAGATTGAAAAGTATGAAAAGTGACAATACAGTAGCCCCTTGTTATATCGCTCATTCGGATATATCGCTCTTTTCTTTTGTCTCCCCCCCCCCCAAGAAAAACTTTTAGTTCGAAACCATTTTTGAGAAAATATGTAAGGTGCTCAGAAAAGGTCTCTTTCTCATTTATTTTTGTCATCAATGAACAATACGAAGGTTCTTCTATTCTTCTGAATTCGCCGAAAAGAAGCAGCAAATTCCTGTCACCCAGGGGTGCCCATCACCCCCAAGCTCAATGGTGCAAGCCCACCCCTCCCATCAAAAAAAATCACAACCCTTTTGTGCTTTTACTTATATTTTTACTACTCTTTTTAATTTTATTCATTTTTTTAAAAATATTATTTATTTATTTTTTAAAATAAAAACAATTATTTTTTTACATATTATTATTTTTTTTTTAATTTCAAATTATGTGCAGAATATAATCGCAATTTTTTAATTACTTAAATAAATAATTCAATCAGTTAAAAAAAATCCCCCCTCCCCCCCAAAATTTTGATGGCGCAACTTGCGCCATAATCTTCCCCTGTGGACACCCCTACTGTCACCCAAGCTTGCATACTGCAGAGACAATTTGGAAACTGTCTCTGCAGTATGCAAGTTTGGAGACTGATACTTGCAGTGAAGATGAAGATGAAATGCCCTCATATGCAACTGCCAGCATGGAAGAAGCTGTAGACTTGCTCGAGAAAACGTACACCCCATTCGAAAAATCAAACTCTGATCACATAACTGCAATGCAGTTAATTCATTTCTGCTCTTTAATTGCAAGTGGGAGACAAGTGTTGAAGGATAAATCCCGGCAAACGGCTTTGGATTCTTATTTCACCAAAACAGTAGGTTAATTTTATGTCTGTATACATATTTTTTAAGACCTGCACATTGTAACAACAACTGTGGTAAGTTATATTTTTTTGTTACTTTTGACTGGAAAAAAAATCTAATGTTCGAATAAATGAATTTTTATGTATGTGCACGTATAATTTACTTGCATGCTGGATAGAAAACTATTTTTAATGACCTCGGTTATATCGCGCTTTTTCTTGTCCCCCGAAAAGCGCGATATAATGGGGGTTACTGTATTACAAATTTGGAGTCAAATATACAGAAATTGCTTTCAGAAAAAATTTTAATTTAAAAACAGCAAGTAGATGGGGGAGGAGAGGAGTAAAAACACCCCTCAAAAGCACTGGTTTTAACATTATTGCCAAGCTTCATACAGTCTATTTTAAAATACATCGTTTGTGTAGTAAAATCTATCTAGCTATGTATATGTTTATTTACATGGTGGCAAGAAGCTTGTCTTGCATTTGATGTTTCCGGTGTGACTTCAGAAATGCAATAAAATTCTTAAAAAGTCATAAGACGAATGAGATGAATGCAAGAAAACTTAATTAATTCAGTATAAAATCAATTTTTTACCATCCATTTACGTTCATTACTTTTTTTTTTTTTTTTGCATCTGCAGAATTTTTCATTTTCACTTTTTAAGTATTTAGTGATTGTCTCTAGAGTGCAATTAAATATTGATTACATATTTTCAATGTATTTTCTTATTTATTAGACACTGTCTGTTAGTCTAATACAGTGATGCCCAACCAACAGCCCATGGACCACATCAAAGCTGTTTGTGTGTTGGCCCGCTGTTTTATTCAATGTAACACATTGAAAAGCACAAGAAGCGACAATGTCACAAATTCAGAGCCAAATATTCAGAAATTGGTTTCTGAGAAACATGCATCAAGTAATGATAATAACACTTATTGGTTTATAATTTTCCTTCCTGCTCCATATTTTCCCATGTTATTTAGAAAATAATGAGATATTTTGAAATTTTATATGTCTTCCAACCTGTGAGAATCATTTTAACTCGCAACAACATGTGCTATTATTTGTCACACAAGTGCTCGTGTAGAGTCAAAAAGAATCCCAACATTTTTTTTTCTTGCTTTTACTTTTTTCACAACTTTTTTATTATATTTTATACATTTGTATTTTTTCACTAACAGAGACTTCTATTACAATGACTTCAACTACTTTTTTGATTTGAAATGGATAAAGAAAAGTTTATGAGTCATTACAAAAATGCTCTCAAACAACACACACCAGCATTTTTTGCATTTCCTTTTCGCCCAGGAAGATGAGTAACTATATTTCGAGAAGGAGCACGAACATTTGCTCAAAATTTTGATTTTTTGCCAAATAGTTTCTTTAAATCCTTCAACAATGTCTTCTATTTCAGGATCATCTGAATTTTCTATACCAGAACATTCACTTCCACCGTAATGATCACTTAAGTTTTTCTTTATAACTGAGACATTCGTTTTCCGGAATGACATCTTCATCTCTTTTCACATCGGTTAGTAATTTGAGGAGTCGCTTTGTCTCTTGCTCATGTGAAGCTTGCATGTTTTCCTTGCAATAATTAGTACAAAAGCAATTGAAAAATACGGATTTGTAAACGTGATCTTTTTGTGAACAGCATGCCTGTGCACTCAAAATCATGGCTAGAAGAAGAATTGTCCAAAACTACTTCCTGTTCACAAGCTTAAAAAAAATTTTTAATGAATGTATCGAAACTAACGTCAAATATGTTTTAAAATATATTTAGGCATCCCGCAAGAGGCTTAAAACTTAAATTTTCTTCAAAAAAAAAAGATTTTTACTAGAATATTTTTAAAAACCAAAGATAGTTTTTCTGAAATTATCAAGTTGAAAAATAAATTAGCAAAATAAAATTCAAGTCAAAATTTACAATTTAAAAATAAAAAAATAGATTTTTGAGACACTGTAATATACACGTACTTTTTGAATAAAATATTTGTTAAAACACACAAAAATTATAAGTAATACAAAAATAGAAAATTGTAGTATAAAGATTACCAGGGTTGTTTCGTAAACACAGTCAAAACCTTTGTCAATCAAATATCTAATGGCAAAGAGAGTATGCATATCTGCATCTTGTTCAGCCTTATCACGTAATTCTGTAATTGAATCCCAGTTATCCAATGGAAATCGAACCTGAAAATATAAATATTTTACACAAGCGTACTTAATTGCGGACACTTTTAAATTGTTTGAAAATTTCACCATTTAACATTGTACAAAGAATTATTAGACTTGTTTATTTCACTTAAGGGTCTGCTTCACTAAAAAGAACTATCATAGTTAGGCTTAAAATGACTTCCTTCTTTAAGCCAGGGGAGTGCGCGTCAACAAGAGATTGACACTTCATCTACCAATCGAGTGGACGAAGTGAGGATCAGCGCGAACTGTCACTTTTGGGGAGGAAGGACCCCCTGTCATAGAAAGCAATCAGAGAAATTGTAGCTCAGGGTGAAAGTGAAGCCGCAACTTTTCCGAGCTCGTTTGGAAAATTCCCTCTGTTTGAACCGAACTGAGAGGAAAAAGTCAGGTAGCTTACAACGTTTGTGCATTCCTGTGATATGCTATACTTTTATTCGCTCCTAATGCTTGTAAATTTCACATCTAATACTTATAAATTTTTGGAAGTAATACTTTTCTTTTCGAACATACCTTCCCAGGTTGTTTTTAAATAAAATATTGATGAATGAAATTTCCGCAATTATCTCGCAAAAATGATGTTCATAGTTTTTTTTCCCCATTGAAGATAACTTGAAGAAAACAATTATTTGCGATCGGCTGATGAAAAAAGAAAACATAAGAGATATAAAAGCTATGTGTAAAATAGCGGTCTAGCCCTGGACATAGGCGTAGCGTGACAAAAGTTTTTTAGAGGGGGGGGGGGGACACAAGCCTCAAATTCAAGAGTGCATGCGAAGCCCCCCCCCCCTGTATTTTTACTTAGATTTTGCATAAGAAAAACATACGCTCTTTCTTTTCTGATGAATCCGTATAAATAAAACAGAGAATATATATATATGTATATTAGTTATTATGTCCACGATTTGCCCCTAAATTTATTGGTAGTTTCGTAACTAACTATGTTCCAATTATTTTGCAGACATTACGCAACAAAGTGCAAATTTAGTCCCCTGGCACATCACACTCCAGGGTCCCCATACCTACCACAACTCGTGGTTTAACCGGGATAGGGCCCTGAAGAGCGCTCTCGTCCCCTGGCACAGGGAACTCACCTCTATCATGATTTATCAGTAAAACACAAACTTCAATTGGCCCTCTTTCGAACCAAAGTAATAGATTCATTTCCTGAGCAGTAGTATTACAATTATACGAACATTTCAAAAACACATGCCCGAAGAGATTTGGCATGGAAAATGACGAGTTTACAGAGAATCGTCTTAAAGCCAACAATAATTTTCACTTGAATCAACCTAGATGAAGATGGATTAAAATTCTCGAGTGGAAGCAATAAAGTAGCAAGTGTGCAAGTCTTCAATTATAAATATTTTCCTTTGACTGCATTGATTGGCACGATGAGTAATGCGTTTAAATGAGGCAAAATGTATTATCCCCAGAGCATTAAAAAACATGGTTAAAAGTAATGCTCACAGCTTGCAGAGCTGACACATGCAGCCAGCTTTGTCATTATGCTAATATTGAAAAACTAGTTTCTAAGAAATAGTTGCAAAATTAGTATTAATAAAATAAGAATTAAGTAGTGAAAACAGTTCTTAGTAATTTTCTTTATTTTTCCATGTTTTATGATCAGGGGTCTGTCCAGGATTTTTCACAGGGTCCGTTTTTTGTGAAAAACTAAATAATTTTGTGAAAAATCAATAATTTTGCAAAAATCAAACAATTTTGGAAAAAATAAATAAATAAATAAATAAAAAACTTTTTTTAAATTTATTATTGGAATAAAATAAATTTTCATTTATTTTCCTCCCAAGTAAGCGTATTACAGGGGTGATTGTGAGTTCATGAAAAAATACCTGAAAGTTTTGAAGAGAAGTGTGTGTGTGGGGGGGGGGGGGGTGCTTTTGTCAAAAAATCAAGGCTCCTATTTAAGCACACCTAATTTTATAAAAAAACATATCTGATAATAAATTGTCTTTCATAAACAAACAAGACACATTTCATACATTCGAATAGTTTCAAATAGTTTCTAGTCAAAAAAAATAGAATGGCATCTTAACATTTTTGCTCAATGAATATTATTAGTAATTATCGGAAAATCACCGAAAATTCGAAAAAAAAAAAACCCCGAAGGTTTGAAGACAAAAGCGTAATTAAAAATACTTTATTTCCGGAATTTTCAACCATGAAAATACCAGAATCGATCATGAAAATACCGGAAATCCGGTAAAATACCGGAACACAATCACCCCTGGTATGAAGTATCAAAAATGCGAAAAATCCAATTCCTGTAGTGGATGCAAAGAGATTGCAGTTTTCAAAGTGATGGCATCAAAAGCAAGAAAACGGAATATAAACGTATTTGTTCTGGCAAAATTTTTTACAATTGCATTTTAAAGGTCTATGATAAACATATTATTAATGTCTGTTAACACAATTAATGAAAAATAAAATGAAACTATCCATTCAGCGTTTAACATTTAGACTCATAAAAGAACAGTTAATTTTGCTTTAAAAAATTTTAAATAATGATCTGACCAAAAAATAAAGCGAAATTTCATTTATTTGCCTCCTAATAAAGAGTAATTAGCTCGAAAAATAAGTAAAATTCGATTTTCATATCTTACATGCAGATATCGCAATTTTCAAAATGAAGGCATCAGAAGTATAAAAACTGTAAATAAACAATTTATTAAGTCAAATAATTTTAGAATTGCATTTCATCAGGTTTACATGATGAATGTCGTTAATAACCACGGACATATTCGCCCACAATTCGAAGAAAAAATACAGTAGGGAGATGTATCAAAACAGACAGTACCGAACTTCCAATATTAACAGACCAAAAAATACATTAATTCCTGAATATAACCAAAACACCACCCTTGTAAGCATTAAAAAAAAATCCAGATAATTTTCTACCAAAATAAGGTCAAAACGTCATAAAGACATCAGATGACTATAATTTTAAATAGATGATCACTCTACCAGAAGCAATCCTATTTTTTCTCCAATCCTAGTTATCTGTTTGCCGTTCTTTCATTTCCCAGATAATTGCTATTATTATTATTTATTTTTTGTTTAAGTCAAGAGGAGGGAGAAAAATCCTTACTCTGCATTTCCAGAGAAATCTATAACAGAAACATCACAGCAAGCCATTTTGATTTGCATATGATAAAACAAACAACCCAAGCAGCACAAAGGCGTTCAAAACACGTTCTGCAACACGTACAGAGCGCACCAGCCAGCACGTTCAAAACACGTTCTCGCAGCACGTGTTGTCAAAGTCTATGTGTCTCATCGATCGATGGTAATATGACACGTCGAAATCTGGTGTTGACCACTTTTTTTTGTCCCAGTTTTGAACGTGGAATGATAGGTTATATTTATGTTCTGGAAATACGTTTGTTTTCAGTGCTCCCCAGCTAAAAAGTATACTATGTATACCCCACTATCCGGGGCCGTGACGTGTTTTAACCGTGATGTCATTTTTGTTCCCCCATTTTTGATCCATGATCGTCGCCATCTTGGTTTTAATTATTTAATTACTTAATTAATTTATTGAATTTAATTATTGACTGTTCAATTACTTTGATTTAATATATTCATTTCGCGGGATTCGAACGCGGGTCCCTTGCGACTCCAGCAGGACACGCTAACCACTAGACGCTACTTGATCTTATCGAGAGAGAAAAATAATACTTTAAAAAGAAATTTTTTTGCAGGAGGCGCCATCTATGAAAGACTAAGGGCGTAAATCATATCATTTTATTAGTATGAATATAATGTTTTTTTACTGAAATGCATGCAAATCTGATTAGGATCTTGGGAGAAAGAGTTGTTTAGGATAAAACTTAAAGTTTCTGCAGATATGATTCCTCCCCCCCCCCTTTCTAAAAAGCAGCAATTCACGACCTCAAGTCTGAGAAATTAAGCACCTCCTTAAGCATTGAAATGACACCGTGATAATATTACTGTTTTTGCACGTCAAATATCACGTTCCTTAAGCACTGAAATGACACTGTGATAATATTACTGTTTTTGCACGTCAAATATCACGTTCTTTAAGCACTGAAATGACACCGTGATAATATTACTGTTTTTGCACGTCGAATATAACGTTCAAGGGACACTTAGCACCGTTATTTGACCAATAACACCAGTTTTGCACCAAATTTGAACATTCTGGTGCTGCTGGGGAAGCAGAGCTAGTAAAGCAAAACAACTACATTTTTTAAGTTGTTAATTTCTTTAAAAGAAACCAACAAAAAGTGCTACATTTTACATTAAAGATTTATCACTTGCCCTGGTATCGCAGGCAGGAAGTACCAACTTTTTTTTTTTTCCGCAAAATTGGCGGGCTAAGCGATTCTCTTTTTTAACTTCTGAAAAGGCCCAGAAATATGCTATGCGTTATTTTGATTTCAGATTTGTTTTTTGAATGAATAATGTGTGAAATGTCCGTTTTGTTTGATCAGCATTTTGTGAAGGATCCGTTTTGCTTGGTCAGATTTTTGTGAAGGGTTCGTTTTGCTGGATCGTATTTTTGTGAAGGGTCCGTTTTGCTTGATCGTATTTTTGTGAAGGGTTCGTTAACGGACCCAAATTTCCTCTGGCAAGACCCCTGATGATGCTATCTAGAAAACTTTCAATATGATTAGGGATCAAAAAAACTAAAAGTTTAAGCTTCAGGAAAAAGAATTGTAACAAACAGTTCATCAAAAAATTCAGTATTTACACCTCAGTATTTACTTCTATAAATATTTTGGAAAAGTTAAAAGAATATTTTTTCCATTCCCGCTAGCAATTTCAAATCATTAAATTACTAGTAGTAGTGAAAAATAAGGGCTTAAAAATTATTTTAAGGACCTTGAATCAAAAATAAGTACTTTTAAGGGCCCTTATTTTTCAAAATGAAAAATAAGGAGTTTCTAAGGACTTTTAAGGACTGTGGGAACCCTGAAAGGATTCAAAATTGCACTAGTTGTATGAAGGACTTGGGCGTAAGTAGTGGTACCTGACAAAATTGTAAAACTCTAATCATTTGATGAAAACAATGGTATATGGGCATATGAACAGAAATATTACAGGGTTTAAGGATAAACATATCCCTTAATAATGTACCTATGTACACGCACTTTGTTTTTAAAATCAAAATACTTCCTGCAGTAATTTTTAGAAATTTTCACAAGCCATACCTTTGATTTAAAAAATGCAGTTACCACTATTTACACCCGGGCCCTTCATATGTAAATAAATATATAATTCATAACAAAACTAGTCAAATTTTTTTACAATCTCTTAAATTCATTTGGGAGTCACCATCAGCAGGGTGTCACTCACGGGTGACAAGCGAACTACCCCTCCGCTCCTCCAAAGTGATGCTACAGAGTTTGTTTAATTATGCAAAACTTAAAATATTAGGTGAAATTTCATAAACGATACATTTATATTTTTCAAAATTGTCAAATATATTTTATGGGTCACCCTCCAATAGTATCATGCGGTAAAAACGACCGCCACCCCCCTTGCACACACACACACAGAGTGGGTTGCATAGATGGCGTGGAGGTTGGCGAACCTCCACGCCATCCCAGCACTATTTTTGAGGGTGGCAACATCCGAATTCGTACCCCTGGTAATAATACCTTTCAGAAAAACTAACTCTCATAATTGTATCACAAAGATTGCACAGAAACAAAAATTTGACCAACTGCTCCTCCACTAATTTGGAAGTTGGAACCATGAGCTTGGGGTTAGTATCACAATTGCATATCAATTTGCGTTCACCAAAAGAAAGTCTTCATAAAAACAACCTTCAATACATGGAATATGTAAAAATTGTCCCTAATATACACTACTTATGCACTCAATTCGATATGCAAATTTCTTCTAACTATTTCACATCAGAACTGGACTTGAACAACCCAGATTTCCAAAAGCGGGTAACATTTTGTAGATGACTACTAGAAGGAAGACATTGAACTACACCATTTTCTGAAAAAGATATTCTGGACAGATGAGGCGTTGTCCACTTGAGGAGGCATGATAAATTTTTGCAACTGGCATTAGTACGATAAACAAGATCCATTTTCAACCAATTTAAGCTCATCATTCCAAAAGCGATTTAGCTAAAATGTTTAGCTTGGTGTAATCGGCAATCGTTTGATAGTTTCAACGTAACCTGACAGGAATCACATATTCAAAGTTTCTGGAACATTATTTGCCTCTCTTACTTTATGTTATTCCTGCTCCAGAATGGGCAGATATCACTTTCCAACACGCGGTGCTTCAGCACATTCTTCATATGTGGTTTGTGTTTGTGACTTTCTGACAGAGCGATACCCGCCATGGATTGGTCGTATGGGTCCCATTCCTTGGCAGCTTAGATAGAAAAACCTGATGCCAGTGAACTTCTTTACTTGGGGATTCTTGAAACAAGCAGTTTACTGCACACAAGTAAACAGTTTGCAGGACATGCGCATTCGGCTTGACGGAGCAGTAGCAAAACTGAAAAATGAAATTTCATTGAGAATGACGGTAGTTTCCGCTCGTAAAAGGCCAAGGGGGAGGGGGCGCTACCAATTTCAGCAGCTCCCGTACATTTTTAAGATTGCTTACAAGTATGTACTCACTAATGTTAGTCTTAACTCTTTTCATTTTGCATTTCCCTTCGTGAAAAACGTGTGAAAGTAATGCTTCCTTCATTTCGTCTTGTTGTTATCTCTTGTTGTGTTTGTTAACTTAATGTTTTAAAATCATTATTTACCCAGGTAGCACAAAAAATGTTTAAACGTTTTATAAACGTTTTTAATCCGTTGTCACAACGTTAAGAACCATTTTACAACCTTTAAAAAACGAAGTGTGCTACTTGGGTAGTTAAAAAACTTTCTTTTTTTTTTTTTTGAACAAAAAAAACAGCACTTTTCCATGAAATAGAAAATTTAGAAGAAAAAAGTTCGCTAGTTTCCCCATTCCAACGAATGCTGATTTTCATACTCTTTCAAACAAAAGGCTGAATTCCTGCTGAACTTTAAGCCCAACATGATTTTCTGTTGTATCATCTGAAAGCTAGTGAAAGGGGACCAGTTTTTAGTAGATTTGATCAGGTGTATCTCATACGGGTGTTCTTGAAAATGATGATTAAAAACTTTGGTGTAATTTTAATTCTGAGTGTTTCCAATGTTTCAAAGCTTGTAGCTTGCTCTAAAGTGTGACTATCTAATGAGAAAAGTCATTTTGTAGCATTTACGCTGTTCTTTCCAAATATGTCTATTTTGTGAGTCTTACAGGAATTTCAGAAAACAGTGTTTTTCAAAGAATTTTGCTTTTTTTACTCATTTTTCTTATATCTGCTATAACTTTGTTAGTTAAGAGTAGGACATGATAATGGGTATTTCTGTGTTCGGCATGGGCTGTTCTATCACCCCCTTTCGTATAGTAGATTCGGTCAAATTCACCCTGTATAGTACTGAGTACGATTTATTGATTCATGTAACTTTATTTTATACTTAATTTTAGAGTCTTAATGTTCATTTTTTCAATGTCCCATTCCTTTTAATCAAAAGCAGTCGTTAAAAAAAAGTCAATCAAAAGCAAGAAAATCTGTAACAGGATCAAACCGCCGATTTTCACATTTCTAACACAACGCTCTATCCAACCGTGCCACTGTATCTTAGTTTTCGGCCACTCTTCATTGAAGTAATGTGTAATAAATAACAAAAACAGTTGTTTCAACAAAAAAAAAAAAAAAAATTTACAGTGGGCCTCTTTTTTGTTAATAGTTGGCACAATAAGTTTTAAAATGAGGGTTAAATCATCAAATTTGATAAAGAAATGGGGAAGTTTTGGCATGGTAACAGAAAATAGGCTAGAGAAATAATGTATAAGATACAGCATTTTTAATAATTAACATCCATGAATGAATTAACATTAATTTAGCTTACCTTTAAAGGTGGTCGCATTGGTTGATATCGAAAAAGTGCATAAAGCAAGTACAGGTAACCTACATGCTCATAAATGTTCTTAGTCTCTTTAAAAAACAGTTCCATAGTTGTACGAAAGACCAGATTTGTGAACTAAAATGAAAAATGAAATTATGGAAACACTAGTGATACTTCAGAAATAAAATTTCTGAATTTTGAACAACTAAACATAGTAGAAAGAAATTACATTTTGAAATTGCAGTTTTAAGAAATAAAAGTTTTTTCTGCATTGTCAAATACGGTTGCTAAAGATTTGTCCCAATTACAGCGGAAATAGGTGAGGAATGTTTGAGTGGTTAAATTAGGTGTGTACTAACGTAGATACTAGGATGGAATCAGGAAAAGATAGTTTCATGTTGTTAGTAGTGGTAAAGTGTATTAAAGGAGCACGGGAGTACAAGTGAGCATGAGCATTTACAAACTGCAATATTGTAATCCAAATTTGTTGAATCATCAGACAAAATTTAGTCAAACAGCTCATGTTTTGGAAAGTCAAAGTGATCTCCCATTGGGGCGTGCCCTGATTGAATCACATGCTAAGTTTGCTTTTGCCATGGGTGAATCCAAGCTTGAGTCATGAATCCTTTAATGCAACCCTAGAAAATATAAAATCATACTTTATAGGCTACGATTTCATATATTGTTGTGCGACAGCTCTAAACCACTTATTTGGGGCCTAATATTATACATATGCCCCTCACCCCCAACTTGTGTATAGTAGAGAACCAATTATCTTGGGATGTTTGGCATCATTGCTATCCCAGATATCTGAATTTCCTGGTCTTCTGGATCGCTAAAAAGCGCTATTTGCTGAGTCTTTATAAATCCAAATTATTGTAATAAGTAGAAATGCATATTAAAATGATACGAAAACAGTTCAGAAAAGCTTATAAATATAATATTAAAAAATTTTAGAGAAGGAATAATTTAAAAGCTTAAAAATTTAAGTTATTCATAGGACCCAAGACCCTCATATTTTCGACAACGTTTTATAAAGGAAGACAATGAAGGGCAAGAAAACAAGTTTTTGAATGTACCGTATTTTCGGGGAGATAAACAGCACTGTATACTAGGGTGGAGCGAAAAAAACAAAGTTTTTATTTTCGAATCGTAATAGTGCGGAAAAGTTGCGATTAATGAAGACTTACAAAACAAAACAAAAATTTTTGAAATCGGATAATATCTTCCAATCCCGCAACGTGCCTGAAATTTTGAAAAAAAAATTAACATTTTCATGAATTTTTAGCGATTTTTAAAAATTTTTGTTCAATGTTTTATTTTAATGCTCTTGGACGGAAAAGTTACGGTTGGTGAAGCCTTCTGAAATTTTAAAAAATGTATTGAGATCAAATAATACCTTCTGATCCAGGAGCAAGCCAGAAAAACCAAAAAATTGGAAATATTCAGCTTTTTTTTTTGGGGGGGGGGGGGGGAATAAAAAAATTAAAAAAAAAATTCTCATTTTTTTTTCTTCTTTTTTCCCCGGTACCATAGCGTTAAGATTTTTAAAAAGAACTATATTCGTCTTAAACATTAATTTTTTTTCTTGATTTTGTAGGTATCTTCTAAACATGCAAAACTACCACTCTTTATAACAATGAAACATTTTTAAATAATAGAAAATTATAAAATATTTTCCAAAATTTCTACAATCCAGTACAAAATCCCACTAAATAAAACACCCACGCGCAAAATAAACGCTAATTTTAATCAGTAAACTATAAACAATTTTAATACCTAACTAATTATATACGGCCTTTTGAAGTATGTGCCTTCTATAAACTGTTACCTAACCTAACTGACTGCCAACAGAATCCTTTAACATTAATTTAATTTAAAACTAATTTTTGTTCAGTCTTTAAAATTAAACCTATTTAGGTTAAGTAGTGTATAGAATGAGACTGCAAAAGGCAATTAAAAATTATGAAACTAACATATAATAAGGTAAGCATTAAAATAGTTTATCGTTTAGAAATAAAAAATATTGTTCATCTTATGAGTGAGTGTTTTATTCAGTGGATTTTTTACTGAAAAAGTTGAACAAATTTAATTAATAGGTATGGGTAAGAAGTTATACGTAAATATTATGTATTCAATGGCGGTTTTGTTTTTTATTTAAAAATAATTTTGTGTATGAAAAATTAGAAATCAACAAAATCTAAAACATGTTTTGTCTTTTAGACTGATAAATTCATTATATTTATTGCTTTCACATCAAATGTGTTCCAAAATCATCACCTAGATGCTCTACGGTAACCTTTTAAGCACAAGTTTCTCTTCAATCGTGTTTCAAACGTTCATGATAACATGTTTTAATATTTTTTGCATAAGGCTAATGGGGGTGTGTGGGGCAGGCCTTCCCCGCAGTGTTCTCTCCTTGTCAAATGCTTTCCAGTCCTTAATTTTTGTTACACCTTGCTCCACTTTGCTTGGGACTGTGTTACTGTAGGAACCAACACAACCTTAAAGCAAATTTAAAGCAACTAAAAAGCAAAAAATAATAGATTTAACATTTACATATTTTTTTTACCCATGCCTATTAATTAAATTTGTTGAACTTTTTCAGTACAAAGATCCACTGAAAAAAATACTCACTCATAAGATGAACAATATTTTTTATCTCTAAACGATAAACTATTTTAATACCTACCTCATTATATGTTAGTTTCATAATTTTTAATTGCCTTTTGCAGTCTCATTCTATACACTACCCAACCTAACTAGGTTTAAAGTTAAAGACCGAACAAAAATTAGTTTTTAATTAAATTAATGTTAAAGGATTCTGTGGGTAGTCAGTCAGGTTAGGTAACAGTTTCTATTATTTGAAAATGTTTCATTGTTGTAAAGAATGGTAGTTTTGCATGTTAAGAAGATACCTAAAAAATCAAGAAAAAAATTAATGTTTAAGAGTAATATAGTGCTTTTTAAAATTCTTTACGCTATGATACTGGGTAAAAAAGAAGAAAAAAAAAAGGAGAACAGTTTTTAAAACTTTTTTTAATCCCCCCCCCCCCAAAAAAAAAGCTGAAAATATCCAATTGTTTGGTTTTTCTGGCTTGTTCCTGGATCAGAAGGTATTATTCGATCTCAATATATTTTTTAAAATTTTAGAAGCCTTCACCAATCATAACTTTTCTGTCTAAGAGCATTAAAATAAAACATTGAACAAAATTTTTTAAAAATCACTAAAAACACATGAAATTTTTCATTTTTTGCAAAATTTCAGGCTTGTAGCGGGATCGGAAGATATTACCCGATTTCAAAAATTTTTGCTTTGTTTTGTAAGTCTTCACCAATTGCAACTTTTCCGCACTGTTACGATTCGAAAATAAAAACTTTGTTTTTTTCGCTCCACCCACTGTATATGCTGCACTTCGAAAAATTCAAATTCCAGAGAAAAAAATGTGTTTCATCAGATGCGCTGCATCAGCGTGTATAAGCCGCATAAAAGTTTGTTAAAAATTTAATCTGCGAGAACCTATACTACATACTCCTATTGACATTGTTCAAAAACAATAACAAAGACTTAGTAACATTGATTTGTAAATATCATAAATAATTAAAACATTGCAACATTTTGGGGATAACTGCAACTCATAGTAACCCTGATCACTCTGGTTGGTTTCTACTGCAACCGAACTTCCCATCCTCTGGGAGATTTTTTTTTATTATAATTTGTTTTTCGTTTGGATTCTTCCTTTATTAGACATGTTGGTTATTGGTGATGTTTTTTTTTTTTTTCTTAATTTATTCCCCATCCTTGTCTGATCTAGGAAAATAAAATAACATCTGAATAAGCTGAAATGCTGTCACCCTTTTCAAAATAGAACTGTTCAAGGGCATTACAGTAGTGGCATTCGATGTGGGATTCTAATTTGCTGTTTTTAGGCAATAAATAAACATAACATGTACTTTAAAAATCCAAAACCAAAAAAGATTTTAAAAAAATATTTTTATATCACATAATAAGCATAAGCCACCATGGCGTTTAAGTGGCAGGATTTCAAAATTCAGCTTTTAAACACGTATAAGCCTCAGCTTATCTACCCGAAAATATGGTAAATGTGCGATTTTCCTACTTATGTATGAATAAAATTGTTTCCGTCAACTTTTTTTTTTCCTCGTATAGGTTTCGCTTTTGCGATTACGTTAGTAATTATTAATTGTGGCCTTGCATTGAGATAGTAGTAATATAAATTTGCTTTTTAGGTTCCTACAGTCGTTATACAATTTTTTATTTCACAAAATCTAAATTCGACAATGAACTATATGGAAAATTTACAAATCTGGTTTTCGGTACAACTCGCACTTTTTCCATCCTCACTTAGCTCGAAACAGCTTTAATTAATGACCATTCAATAAAAAATTACAGTAGAATGTGACAATATTCATTTCCTTAGCTTTCAGTGGAATAAAATAGGAAAATGTTAGATTTACGAATGCACTTTTAAATTCAAGAAAATATTTCGGAAATTTTGCCCTGCCTGTAGGATCAACCTTCAGCTTTAAAATTTGTTTTTGTAAAAATTTTCCAGAGCTATAAGCAAGAAATGTAACATTTATAAAAAAAAAAAAAAAAAAAAAAAACTACTCATTCTTTTAGATATTTCCAACAAATGCTTACTTTTTCAAAAATTGCCAAAATTGATCAGTTTAATAAGTGGTGGGAAAATTGGCAAAAAGTTGCCGCTTCTCTGGTTGTTGGACAAAATGTTCTGTACTGTACCCATATTTTAATAATGACCCACAGAAAAAACAGTAGCTGAATCTGCATTAGGCTTTGGAAGTAGTCTAGTCTACTGTTTATGACAAGTGAACTAACTCAGGTAACAGGACTCTTAGAAAAACTGACCAGAACCATTTGAGTAAATTACATTTCTTTATTTACTAATGGTAACTAGCGCACTGAAAAGAAACATATTCATTCTTAAACAACTGAATAATAAATTTTCAGCTTTTGTTTAATTTTTGCATATAAATTAATAAACAATACTTACTTCTAACAACTCCTTGGCATTCGGACGTCCACTGAAGGAAAAAACTTTGAATTACATTAAGGTAAAAAATCATAAAAGAAAGAATCTAAACAGTAAACTTATTCTTACAGCCATATCATGGAAAAATGCCGCTTTTTCCAAATATCAGCAAAAAGTTGCAAATCAAACTTTTTTTCACTTGCAAACTCCTCTACTAAATTCTTTGCATCAGATACAAAACCAAGTGCTAAATTGGGTAATTTCGCCATTTTCTGCAAAGGAATATAAATTAAATTAATGCATGCAAGTTGTCCTTGAGTGCTTTTTTAATTTAAATTCCAAAAAAGTTATTCACTTTTCAAAATAGTTTGTTGAAGCAGTAGGCACTCAAATTTGAAAAACAAAAAATTTTTATTCATTAAACATCAACTACTAAAAAGATAACTGAACATTTTGAAATAAATACTCTTAACCCCTTGACATACAAATTAGATGGAACTTGATGCTATCAAACAATACCATTTAATTTTACTGCTTTGTACAATTATGTGAAAGATGTAAAAGAAAACATTTTATTTTTGGATTTTTACGGACCAATCAGGTGTTGATAAAGAACATTTAAATAACAGAAGTGCTTGACGAGAGAAGTTCGTCAAAGTCTACAGTGGCCCATAAAATGAATGGTAAGTCAGACTTGTCATTGCATGTCAAGGGGTTAATAGATACCATTGTGAAATAGTCAACCATTCTTTAAATTAGTGGTCATCAGTCACCAAATGGTGAACATTTCATTGAAACTGCCTAAAAAAAAAAAAAAAAAAGAATCCCCAGAGGCAAAAGCAGGGAGCATTGTTTGACCTCAATAGTGAATTTACATGAGGGCCCTAGTTGAGCCCTTCGCGTGAGTTTCTAGTAAGCATTATCTTGATTTCATATATTTCAGATTTTTTTTTCTAGTTCCTATCAAATAAAATAATAGAATCAGTGATTGACTATAGTTTTTACATGTACTTCGTATTTACAAATGTTTGTTTTCGCGATCATTTTTTTTTTCTTTTTAAATTAGTGAAAAGGTATGTTTTTGCAATTACAACCTATTATAATTTCCAATTTCCCAAAAAATAATCATGTCAGATGAGAGAAATTTTCTGATTAATAAATTAAACTAAACCTGTAATAGTCCTCAAACAAGCTTTCATTAATTATGTAGAGGTTGGATTTGACTGAATCTGCCATACGAAAGGGGGTGATAGAACAGCCCAGGTGGAGCATAGAACCACCCATTATCGTGTCCTATTCTTAATCTTTACCGAGTTATAGCGGATATATGAAAAATGAGTGAAAAAAATAAATTCTGAGAAAAAGGCCAATTTCTGAAATTTCTGTAAGACTTACGCACTAAATGACTCTTTTTCGATCAAGATAGTTGAACTTCACAGTGAGCCACAAGCTTTAAAACATCAGAAACACTCAGAATTAAAATGACCCAAAATTTCAATCAATATTATCAAAAACAATCGTATGAGCTACAACCGGCCAAATCTACTAAAAACTGGCCCATTTCACTAGCTTTCAGATGATATAACAGAATATCATATTGGGCTTTAAGTTCAGCAGATATTCTGGCTTTTGTTTGAAACAGTATGAAAATCGTCTGTCGTCAGAATATGAAAACCAGCGAAGAACCATACTTTTATGTTCTAAATTTTATATTTCATGTAAGTATACTATTTCCTTTATTTAAGAACATAAAAGTTTTATAGCTTAATGTTAAATAGTAACACTTTCCTAAGTTAACAATCACAACAGCAGATAACAACACGTAGAAAGAAAGGAAGCATTACTTTAACACTTTTTTCACAAAGAAAAATAGAAAATTAAAAGTTACACTAACATCTATGAGTACATTTACATGTAAGCAATCTTCAAAATTTCCCAGAACTACTGAAATTATCATCCCCCACACAGGGTTTAAGCTGAATTACAAAGTTTTTTTTAGCAAAAAAGCTAAAATTGGAAAAAGTTTTAGCAAAATGTTAAAGTGAAAATCTGTTTACTATCTTTCCAACCTAGTCTATGTATTTCATTTCCTGTTGAAAGCTAAATTCAAAATTCAGCATTGACATCTTGAAAGAGAGCTGTCATAGTAGGTAACATTTTTTTAAAAACTAAAGTGAAAAATTTTGAATTTTAATTCACATTAAAAGATTAAAAGTTTTTTTAAAATCCTTAATAATGCATTTATTGGGGGAATATTATGCCCATTAGACAATGTATTTTTGAATTTAATGGCATTTCATACATGTTGGCTTTGATTTATAATAAGATTAAGTTAGATATCACCATGCTTGCTTTCTCTCTCAGATCGTGCATTGGTTTTTGTTCTGATTACATTAAAGCAAAAAAGGCATTGTTTCATTTTCGCAATTTAGATTGTATTTTCGCATTTTGCGAAAAATGCGACCATAGCAGAAACCCTGCCCCACACCTGATAGATGCCATTGACCTTTTACGAGCGGACACAACTGTCGCTCTTAATGCAACTTCATTTCTCACTTTTTCTACTGCTCCAACAAGCCAAATGCACAAGTCCTACAAACTTGTTGCACCTGAGCAGTAAACTGCTTGCTTCAAGAATCCCCAAACAAGGAACTTCACTGGCCTCAGGTTCGGTGATCTAGGTGGCTAAGGAATGGGACCCAAATGACCAATTCATTGCTGAATGTTTTGTCAGAAAGTCTCGACCTGCATTTGAAGAATGTGCAGAAGCACCATTGTGTTAGAAAATTATTCCCCCTCTCGCCCGAACAGGAGTAACATAAAGTAAATCAGACAAGTAAAGATTCCGGAATCTCTAAATATACTATTTCTGTCAGGTTATATTGAAACTCGATCAAACAATCACAGATTACGCCAAACCAAATGTTTAAGCTAAACCATATTTGGAACCATGAGTCTCGGATTAGTATCCCAACTGTGTATCAATTTAAGTTCGCTAAAGGAAAGTCATCACACAAATAAACCTTCAATACATGGAATATATGCAAATTTGTCACTAACATATGCTACCTATGGGCTCAATGGGATATGCAAATTTCTTCTAACCATTTTTTATACTGGAACAAGGATTAAGTAACCCAGATCTCCAAAATGGGTAAAAATTTTGCAGATGGCTACTAGGCTGAGATATTCAACTGCATCATTTCCTGAAAAGGAAACTATGGATAGCTGAGTCGATGTTCACTCGAAGTTGCACAATACATTTACATTTCTGTGGCATCAGTATGCTGAACAAAATTAATTTTCAACCTATTTGAAGTTATCAGTCCAAAAGCGATTCAGCTTAAATGCTTGGCTTGCCATAATCGGCGATCGTTTCATAGAGTTTCAATGTAACCTCACAGGAACAGCATATTTAGAGATTCTAGAATCATTACTTGCCTGATTTTCTTTCGGTTACTATTTTTCGGGAGAGAGTGGAAATAATTTTCCAACACAATGGTTCTTCTGCACATTCTTCAAATGTAGGTCAAGATTTTCCGGCAGAACAATCAGCAATGGATTTGTCATTTGGGTCCTATTCCTTAGCCACCTAGATCACCAGAAATGACGCCACTGAACTTCTTTGTTTCGAGATTCTTGAAACAAGCAGTTTACTGCTCAGATTCAACCAGTTCGTAGGACTTGCGCATTCGGCTTGATGGAGCAGCAGCAAAAGTGAGAAATGAAATTTCATTGAGAGCGACGGCAGTTTCCGCTTGTAAAAGGCCAAGGGCATCATCTACTAGGTGTGGGGGATGATAACTTCAGTAGCTAGTCCTAGTCAAATTAAAGACCCCAATGAAGATCAATGGCCCTCTTAAAGCTATCTACTCCATTGCTCCTTACCGCCTCTTCCGGTAAACTGTTCCAAGTTCCCACTACCCTGCTAAAATAGTAATTTTTTTGAATTTCCAGATTAGCCTGAGATTTGAACAGCTTAAAACAATGACCCCTTGTCCTGCTTTCTGTGCAAAAATCTAACCCTGCAACATCATTAATTTTGATAAATTTAAATAACTGAATCATGTCCCCTCTGGTTCTCCTTTGCTCAAGACTATACATATTAAGCATTTTAAGTCTGGAATCATAGTCTAAATTAGAAAATCCATTTACTAACCTTGTAGCCCTTTTTTGTACCCTTTCCAATAAATTAATATCTTTCTTCAGATAAGGAGACCAAAACTGAACATCATACTCCAAATGAGGTCTTACCAAACTTCTATATAGAGGCAGAAGAACCTTCTTAGACTTGTTAGAAATAGATCTATTTATAAACCAGGGTGTCAATGATTTAAATCAATTGATTTAAATCAGTGATTTAAATCGCGATTTAAATCAATTGATTTAAAAAAAAAAAAATCATTGATTTAAATCACTTTTTATTTTAATCCTTAAAAAATTCTCTTGGACAATCCCAATTTCATTATTTTTACCATTTTCTTTTAGAGCTTTGATTTCCATCTAATAAATGGAAAAGTAATCCTACTCATCCCTCCTCCACAGATGCTGGAAGGTTGCAGTCCAAATAATATATATGCACAAATAGTGCTATTTGTTGTCTAATATGTGAAATAAAGAAAATACATGCAGGTGCAGGGCAGGTGTTGCAAAGAGTGAATTGAGGGGGGAGGGACATAATAGAATGTGTGTGATATACTTTCAGTGAAAAGAAAAAACAAAAACAACCAAACAGAAGATGAATTTTTTATGCCTTCATTAGCAACTGGGGGGGGGGGGCAGTCTTTATTAGTGGCTGAAATAGAACATATTCCAGCTTTACAAAACAAAAGCAAAATAAAGAGGGGGGGGGGGCTGAATGAAGTGAGGATTGGGTTGAGCTTCCTGCCCCATTTGATTTTTATCCTAGCTAGTAGACAGGATTATTTTCAGATTGGCTCCTAACTAGGGATGCACCGAGTAGCACTTTGGCCGAGTACCGAGTACTCTGCCTTTCACTACTCGGCCGAGTACCGAGTACCAATTGTTTTTTAAAAAATCATTGACATACAGCGATACAGGGTTAGAAATCATTATAAAATTTTACTGGTCTTCTCGACCAGTGAACAGGAATGTATACTGGTTAACAGACAGCATCACTGGTCTACCTTAAATCATTAACCACATTTTTATTCTTAAAAATGGTGGTCAATGGATTGTTTATTATTTTTATGGTGATTCGAGGCCAGTTTTACTGGTCTGAAACCAATGGACCAGCAGTAAATTCGAACCCTGACATATGAAGTGATCATTGGAATGGACCTCTATATGATAGTTCTTAGAACAAAAATCCCACTGAATTTAAATTATGCATTGTTTAAAATATTTTATTTATATTGCCAAAAATTTTAGAAAAAGTTATCTTTAAAATGGAACTACATTAAATGAAATATAAAGTATCAATTAAGTTGGATATATGTTAATATATTATTGATTAGTTCTAATTCTCTAAAGTTGAATAATTTTTAAAAGCTTTTGGGGATACATTTGCACATTCTTGGTTAATTTTTATACTGATTTGGTATTATAACTTTTTAAAAACTTATACGTAGAATTCAGTCATATTTTATAAATATATTAATTGTAAATGATTGCATTATATACAGGGTGTCCACTCCAATCGTGGACCAATAGCTAATTTCTAAACCGTTAGAGATAAGCATATAGTTTATTTAGGAAAAAATCTCCAAATTACGAAAGGAATTTTGGGTCTATTCAATGTTTTTCAAAAAATCAAATTTTGAAAGAGTTACGAAATTTAAATTTTTATACAGCCCCCCAGTCCTATCAATCATATTTAGTAAAACATTCTTGCCACTGTAACGTTTAAAACTAAAAAAAAATCACTCTTCTACGACAAAAATTGACCGAGTTATGACGTTTTGAAAAATCAAGATTTTGCATTGTTTCATGACGTCATCGAGAGATCGCTTTAGGGACCGTATGCGAAATCCTTCAAAATCTTGATTTTTCAAAACGTCATAACTCGGTCAATTTTTGTCGTAGAAGAGTGATTTTTTTTTAGTTTTAAACGTTACATTGTCAAGAATGTTTTACTAAATATGATTGATAGGACTGGGGGGCTGTATAAAAATTTAAATTTCGTAACTCTTTCAAAATTTGATTTTTTGGAAAACATTGAATAGACCCAAAATTCCTTTCGTAATTTGGAGATTTTTTCCTAAATAAACTATATGCTTATCTCTAACGGTTTAGAAATTAGCTATTGGTCCACGATTGGAGTGGACACCCTGTATATATTTGCATATTTTTAATTATTGAAAAATGTGTCTTGAACTATTCAATTTTCTACAACTACTCGGTATCGGCCGAGTACCTGATCCAAATTTGGTCGAGTACCGAGTACTAAGCAAATTGGTCGAATAGGCCGAGTACCGAATATTTACTGTGTACTCGGTGCATCCCTACTCCTAACACTTTTTTCTGGGTTTCTTACTGGTGAAACTTTACTTCAAAGGTGTTTTTGTATTTTTAAAAACTTAAAGGTAAGTTGTTCATAAATAAAAATTGATTAATAACTGAAATTTCTAATTTTTTTAAAAAAAATCAAAAAAATCCGATTTAAATCAAAAAAATCTGATTTAAATAAAAAAATCAGATTTTTTTTATTTTTTAAAAAAAATCATTGATTTTTTTACACTCTGTTATAAACCCAAGCATCCTATTTGTTCTGTTACTAGCTATGCTACACTGTTGGCTAAACTTGAAATCCTGATTTATTAAAACACCTAGATCCATAACGTTATCTGCCTTACTAATGACTGAACCCTATAAATAATAGCTTGTATGCTTATTTGCATGACCTAAATGCAGCACTTGACATTTCCCAACATTTACTGCCATACCCCACTTGTTTGCCCGTTTAGTAATATGATCCAAATCCTGTTGCAGCTGATTTACTTGTTCGTCACTTTCTACAACCCCCTTAATTTTTACATCATCAGCAAAGCAATTCATGTTTCCAGAAACAGTTTCATGAATATCGTTCATAAAAATTATAAACAAAAAGGGACCTAAAACTGATCCTTGGGGGACCCCACTTAAAACCTCACTCCATTTAGAATGGTTACCCCTAACAACTACTCTTTGTTTCCTTCCTGTCAGCCAATTTCTAACCCAAACTAGAATTTTACCCCCTATTCCTATATCAGCTAATTTACTGAGTAGTGCTACATGAGGCACCTTGTCAAAAGTTTTTAAAAATCTATGTAAACATCTACACTATTTTTGTTATCTAAAGCCATGGTAACCTTGTCGTAGAAATGTAATAAATTAGTAGCACACGAATTACCTTTTCTGAAACCATACCGCAAACTAGTCAACAGCCCATTATTTTCTAAGAAATTCATAATCTTAATTTTGATCAATGTTTCAAAAATTTTACAAACCACTGAAGTTAGACTCACAGGCCTATAATTTCCCGCATTGCCTCTAGACCCTTTCTTGAAGAGTGGTGGAATGTTAGCTAGTTTCCAGTCTTCTGGAACTATCCCTGAGTTATATGACGCATTGAATACATTACCTATAACGTCCACTAATTTCTCTGCACATTCTACTAGAATTTTTGGATAAATATTATCTGGTCCCGGAGCTTTTGTGGTTTTAATTTTTTTCAAATAAAGTAATACGTCTTCCCTGGAAAATACAAAGTCCTCCAGCTGTGTAGTAGCTTGTGTCAACTGTTGAGATACAGTTATCGTTAAAAACACTGGGAAAAAAGTAGTTTAGAACATTAGCAATATCCCCATCATTCTGAATTAAATTTCCATGCTCATCTACCAGTGGCCCAATTTGACTATTTCAAACTTTCCCAGAATTTGCGTATGCAAAAAACTCCTTTGGATTCCTGTCAATATTAGCTGCCAGCCTTTGTTCCAATTCTCTTTTCTGACACCGTACCAAATACTTAAAACTAGCCTCACAATACTGTAGCTTATCTGCGCTGTGACCAGTTTCTTTTAACCGACGAAAAGCAGCTTGCTTACAGTTTAGAGCGTCCTTAGTTTCCCTAGTGAACCACATGGGCCAAATTTTAGTGTTCACCCCTTTTCTCCTAAAAGGAACATAATCCCCAACTGTTTTTGTTAGCTTTTCCTTAAACTCTGTCCACTGCAGATTTACATCGCTATAGTCCAAACCTGATGAAAACAACGTTTTCAAACTCTGCCTGAGTGCGACAAAATCAGTATTTCTGAAATTAGGCACAAACCTGAAATTTTTGTCTTTGTGTACATCAAACTTAATCCTAAACCTAATACTGTTGTGGTCACTATCTCCAATATGCTCCCCTACACATAATGCCTGAACAGAACCTTCAACATTGCATAAAACTAGATCCAAAACAGCATCCTGCCATGTTCCCTGAGAAACAACTTGATCTAAAAAGCAGTCCCCAATTACTTTTAGAAATTCTTCTTCTCTACTATTATTGGGGTAAGAATTTTTCCAATCAATGCCCGGAAAATTGAAATCCCCCATTATAATTACCGGTCCCTTACTCGACATATCTCTAATAACACGACACATCTGTTCATCTTGACCCTGGCTTAGACTAGGTGGAAGATAAATGTTACCCAAACGTAATTTTTTGCCCTTGCCGTTCATCAGTTCTAGCCAAACCATGTCAATATCATTAGGTTTATCATTTATTACTAATTCATTGCAAGTTAAAGTATCTCTAACATAAAATAAAACCCCACCACCTCTTTTACCTACTCTATCTTGTTTAAATAAATTATACCCAGCAATACACAATAAATCATTGGTAGCCCATGTCTTGGTAACTCCAATAACATCCAAACTCTCATTTATAATAATGCTTTTCAATTCCTCTATCTTGTTCCTAATACTGCGAGTATTGGTATAAAAAACCTTAAGCATGCTCAACTTGTTTTTATTCAACCCCTTACGATTTCTTGAATCAAAATTGTTAAAATGACTACTCTTATTTGCCTCCTTATTACTATTTCTAATTAAACCCAAATAGTTTGCATATTTTTGCAACCTTCTCCTTGAACCCTGCCCCCCTTTCAAACTTAGTTTTTTGACTCAGAAGACTCCAAAACCAAACCACTAACTATTTTGACCCCTGTAGAACTCAGATGCAGGCCATCCCTAGCAATCCAATCTTGCTCACACAATAACTCCACACGTCGATGAACCTGATACTGCGTATATGGCAAATTTCTTTAAGTAACAGGTTCATGCTCTTAGCCCACTGATTTAACCAGCTCCTATTGACTCCATACCTGGGAAGCAACCCAACCACTTGGACGCTGGTCGAACTGTTGGTTGCTTTGTCCAACAGGGAATTCCACTCTTTCCTAAATTCCTCATTATTACTACGGCCTACATCGTTTGTTTCCACCCATAGAGTGACCATATCCTCCTTATCAAATGTCCCCCTCTTCTCCGCAACCTTATTTACATCTCTTACTCGAGCCCCTGGTAAACAACACCTAGCCACCTTACGTTTTACCCTCCCGATTGAATTTCCCACCTCTCGCACCATAGAGTCCCCCAATATTACTCCCTTCGTCTCCCAGTCTGTCTCCTTACTGCTAACTTTCCCATTCACATCTGGAATAATCCCACTAACTCACAGCTAATGCCCACATCCGTTTTAGTAACTCCCCCCTTTCCATCTGGAGTGTTTACCTTATCTGTCCCACAACCTAAGACTATTTGGGCCTGCAAAATGGTCATTCTATTTTTTAAGTCCAGGAGCTCAGCACACTTAGTGCAAATGAAATCATCCTCAGAAATGGACTCCTCTTTTCCCTCATACAGGCAGAACATCTGACAAAGGTCGCAAGAAATCCACCTGTTCCCCTTCCCATTCTTAACCTCTTTCAAAATGCATATAACACCCATACTAACCCGAATGATCCACTTATACTAAAGCAATACAAAAAGACAAAAGTGCAAACTTTTAAGAATAACTACTAATAATTAAAAAAGGAAATCATTATGAGTTAAAGATACAAAGAATGCAGATAACTAAGACAGCCGTAAATAAAAATAAACTAAATTGCTACACCCAACAAAGCACACAGGCTTAACAAAGGAATCACCACATTTTAGGCTTAGCTCAAAAAATTTAAAAACACTTTAAGAATGCAAGTAAAGCAAAAATAAGTCTCAACACACAGAAATACTAAATTATATGCTGAAATACAATAAAAATATCAAAACTGATACAATAAAAACAAACAATTTACATTAAAAATATCACTTAACTCAGAGCAACAAAAATCTCCCCTGCAACACTGGCGCCCTCTAGCGGCGAAATCCAAAAATAATAAAGTGTTACAATTTAATATTTAGCTTTAAAGTGTTCCTTTTCTTGAATAAAGGAAACAGTACATTAACATGAAATAGAAAATTTAGTACTGAAAGTATGACTAGTGTTCACTCTAGAGGAAAAAAAGGGCAGGGTGCTTGTGTCTAAAGGGGCACTATTTATTGCAAAAAGGGCACAACTTCAACGCGGTGTCTCCCCCTCCCAGAGCTGGGGCACACCCCTTCAAATATTTCTGAACTCCCCCCCCCCTAAGAAGGTGTGCCTGTGCCCCTCCAAAAAAATCAGATAAATAGCCCTTTAACTGCAAGTTCAGACTCTTTGCGACATATTTACTGCAATTAAAAATATTCTGATAAGGAATTGAAAATGCATGTGGCAAAAATGTAGGAAACAAATGCATAGATCAACAATTTGAGCTAGAATTTAAAGTTGGAAAGATAAACCTCTCATTATTTCTTTAAAATTATTTCTTCTAGTAAATTATGCAATTAAGTATTTTTAACGATAAAGAAAATGATGAATATAAATTGAATATTAAATAAAAATGCATTTAAAACAAACATAAATTAAAATATTATATGCTCATTTGCTTAATTTTAATATTTTTGCATAAAATCAGTGATAACCAATAAGCAAATAATGACTAACTTGAAATAATTTATAGACAAGTTTTGGAGCAAAATAATTAAAATGAGAAATAAAACAACCTAATCCAATGTAGTAGATTAAAATAACTTCTAATTGTTAAGAAATTTCAAGCATTTACAAGATGCAAATGATTGAAATCTGATACACTAAAAAGTAATAATTTTCGAAACACGTCTTTAATGTTGCCATGTTTCATAAAATTTGTTTTATGATTTTTTAAAATAAAACATAAAATAACCTTATCTTGGGTAGCATATGTAAAAACAACTTCCTATTATCAAATGTATTAAAATGTTTAAAAGATGCAAAAGGATTGAAATTTCTATCACGAGAGGCAATTTTCCGTGAAATAGAGTTCATTATTGACATGGTTTCAAAAAATAAAGTAATTCATTTAAATAAAACACAAAATAAGCTGATATAAAGTAGCAAGTGTCTGAATAACTTCTGATTGTTAAAAATAATAAAATATTTACAAGATGCAAAAGAGGATTGAAATCTCAAACACGGCAGGCATGTTTTTGTGACGCATGTGTATTAAGCATATCGAAACATGTAAAGAAAAATAGAAAATTGTATTGATGAACAGTTAAAAAAGAAAATCAGAAAAAAAATTAAAAAGGAAAAGCTTTATCAAAATTCATTGAAACTGTTTACTAAGAATTTCAATCTATCGGAGCAAACATTTTGGACATGGGAATCGAGTTATCAAACATCAGAGAATGCATTATGAAACATCCATACTAACATCAGCAACAAACAGCACCGATAAACTTTGAAATGCACCAATACACACCATACAATAAATAAAAATTTTAACAAAACATGTAAATGCATTAATATCTAAACGAGTTTTTGACTCCTCTAATAGTAAAAATGCATAAACATCTCAATCAGGCATATCATTTAGTAAATGATATGCCTGATTGAAATGTTTATGCATTTTGACTAGGAAAACACTTCTCATGAAAATTCTTCCTACTCATACAGGATAATTTTCACAAAGAACTAAGAACAGAGCAATAAATAATAAATAATCTCTTAATAACAATTTAATACAGAGCAACAGTAGGATATCTTACTGTTATTTCTAGATTGATATGTTTTACTGTTACTCTGAGGCGATGATATATCGAAGATCCAGCAAGAGCAGAAACTGATTCTTTTCCGTCAAGTACATTTAGCAGTAAAATGTTCGAAGGAATTGTAGCCTAATCCATTCGGTTGGCGTACATATTGGAGAGAAAAACTTAAGATGGCAAGTTTATTTACACAGCAATGATTGATAATTTTTAAGAATACTGTTGCACATGCAACCGCAATGATGATCAAACCTGACAACGACGAAAACAAGTCCAACTGTGTGAGGAACAAAGCTATTTCAAGCAGCTTTTAAACAACAAGAACATTTTATTTCATTAGGCTCAATGGAGAAGTGTTCTAGTGAGAGAAATGGATGTAGAGTCCCTACTCTTCAACTCATCTATCAAGGACTACGCTATTACTCCAATCCCAAATCGAAGAACAGGATGATTGACAGATACTATTGACGCGATTAGCGATAATCACTACGCGACATATTAGGGAAATGCGTTTTCAAAAATTAATTTGATTTCTGACATCTTGAACTGAAAGAATATGTGGGGGGCCGCGTAATCCTGCCCTGCCCATGGATGTTATTTCATCCTCTATATGTGCCGTAAATCTGTCCTGTGTTTGTCAGGAGGCAAAGCGCTACGCAGTCCTCATGTATGTTGAAGCTGATGGCTTCTGGAAAAAAAAATGTGTAATGTGTGTGTGTGTGTTTATGTGAAAGCGGACGTGCGTATGCGCAGGACATGTGCCAGATGATAAAGCATACACACATATACCTTATACCGTTAAACGAGCATTTTCAACCTTTTTTTCAGATGATTCAAATACTTGAACTTCGATAAATAACAAAACAGAAGCTTATTTTGGATCGTCAAAACGATTAATTGGATAATTTATACATTATTTGCTATACACATATATACAGATTAAAACATATTGACTGCATCACAGAACATAAAAATTGCCCATGAATGA
Organism: Uloborus plumipes; assembly: GCA_038373865.1. NCBI lineage: Eukaryota > Metazoa > Arthropoda > Arachnida > Araneae > Uloboridae > Uloborus > Uloborus plumipes. The sequence continues at coordinate 78,144 of JAXGGA010004338.1, forward strand.
AATACTATCCCAGAATTAGACGAATCGTTAGTCGAATTTGCCGAATGAGGATAATTTTTAGGAGGTTCTAGTGACCTCCCTTCGGAGTGCTCCTGAACAGGAGGAGCGGAGCTCTGCACCATCCGAAAAAGCAGGGGCTATGGTAGACCTCCGAGGAGGTAGAACACACAGTTCACCCACCTTGTGGCAGACTACGAACCTAATCTGAAAAAGGAACTACAATAGCAACTACGGTTAAAAACGAAAATAAATAGCAATTGGTCATTGCTCCAAAAAAAAAAAAAAAAAAAACGTTGGGGAACAGGGCAGAGTTTTGTGAGGGCTTTCCCTCGGAATTTTTAAAAAATAATGTATAGTTAAAAATAAAAAAAAGGAAGAAATTTAGAAGTTCACACTGTCTTTGAGAATGTAAAAGTAAGAAGGGCTCTTCGCGAAAACTTCTAAAACTAGTGTCTTAAAAATGCATATAAGCCATCTTTTACAAACAGCAAGGGGTTCGGAGCTTTCTCCAGGAAATTTTGCAAAGTTAACTTCTTTTACTTCTTCTCCCCCAAAAATGGTCATTTTTGGAATGAAAAATGGATGTGCCAAACACATCCATTTTTGCACAAAAATTGCACTTCGCCCTCCCCCCTTCTGAAAATCACCCGATTCTTTACCTAGAAGCTAGATCCACCCTAGAGCCCCCTTCAATTTACAAAGGAACTTCTACCTCGTTAACCAAACCATTATAGTGATCCAGCGCCCAATACCGAACTAAAGAGTGGGTGGTAACGCTGACCTTGATGGGTAGTGGGAAAGGGTGACAATGACAGCTACAAAATGTAATTGTATTCATTGAGTTGCTTTCCTTGATTCTTGGGCTCATTCTACAAGTAAACTTTTTCGAAATCCCCTTGCTTCAGATGCTCTTTCTAGAAAGTTTGATGCATATAATATCTGAATATTATTTAGAAATAAATAATATTCAGATATTATATAATATCTGAATAATATTTTAATGCGAAGAATTCTGAATAATATATCATTCGAATGAAAAAACATTTTATTCGTGCTAGTTAGCTGTAGTGTATATATATAAAAGAAAGTCGTGTTAGTTACACGACTGTTTATAACTCAAGAACGGCTGTACCGATATGGCTAAAAATGGGTGGGTAGGTAGTAGGGTGGTCAAAAAAAATCAATTTTCGAATTTCTTTTGCGGCACCCCCCTAAAATGTGCAAATGGGCCAGAAAATTAGATTTGCAAAGTTTTAGCTTAATCGGATAATATTAACACGTGCCGCAAAGAGGGTAAAGTTAAGAAAAACCGATTTTTAGCCAAAAATTGTAGTTTTTACTTTGTAAAACCAGAACTACTGATCCTAGAAGCTTTATTTTGGTCTCATATTGTAGGAAATTTTATTTTCTTTAAGTCTAATCTTATTAAAAGTTTCGAGAAAAATGATTAAATATTTTTCAGAATTTTCACAAGTCAGGCTGCAACGCAAATCCTCGAAATTGCAAGTAACATGGGGAACATTTTTTTTAACTTATCTTTTGAGGCAACCCCCTAAAATGTGCCAATAGACTAGAAAATGAGATTTGAAAAGTTTTAGCTTAATCGGTTAATATTAACACGTGCCTCAAAGTGGGTAAAGTTACGAAAAACAGCGATTTTTAGCCAGGGGCGGACTGGCTCCCCCATGAGGGCGCTAACCCAAACCTCCAAAGGGCGCACTTCAAAATAGCACCCCCCCCCCCCCACACACACACATTTTCTTCGGCAATTATCCGCAAGGGTCTCGTTTTTTTTTTTTTTTTTTACAGCAAAATGAAGTTTGGTATAATATATGTTATGTGTAATCCTGTTCCTATCTGCATTGTTTGTAACACTTTTTATACACAATACGATTAATTTTAAGCAAAACACAATTTTTATCTTCTTTTTATCACTTATTTTTAGCCTTTTTTCATTATCCGCGACACCCGTGCCACCCAACTGCGCGGATAATTGGGAGTATGCCGTAGTTAAATTATAAGTTAAACCTGTATAATAAATGGGTGTGAATATTTGGGTGTGGGTGAGTATGCTTCTTATACAAATCCACAGTTTGCGCCGGATCTTTACCAAATTTCGTTCTAAAGTCCTTAGCTGCTCAGAAATTCACATTGCAGATTTTTGGAACATCGGAACTCAAAAAAATCCAAAGAGGTCTAATTTAAATTTCGAGTCATACTGCCTGGTTAGCCAGTTTCGTAGGATTATATTGGGGAAATAACAACAATAAGTTTCCGTCGGATCTTTGCCAAATTTGTCACAAAGGATTTTCAATATTCAGAAATTTCATATGGAGGGGGAAGATAGGTGTGTTTAAAAAAATCCAATAAGGTCTCAATATAAATTTTGAAATAGCTATTCCTTCGCTTTAGCGTGAAATTGTACGCAGTTTTTTCTTTTATTTGAGCCTGATTGGTGAACATTAGGGTGGTCCCAAAAAATCAATTTTCGAATTTCTTTTGCAGCACCCCCCAAAATGTGCCAATGGGATAGAAAATGAGATTTGCAAAGTTTTAGCTTAATCGGATAATATTAACACGTGCCGCAAAGAGGGTAAAGTTAAGAAAAACAGCGATTAGCCAAAAATTGTAGTTTTTACTCTGGAAAACCAAAACTACTGATCCTAGAACCTTTATTTTGGTCTCATTTTGTAGGAAATTTTATTTTCTTTAAGTCTAATCTGATTTAAAGTTTCGAAAAAAATGATTAAATATTTTTCAGAATTTTCACAAGTCAGGCTGCAACGCAAATCCTCGAAATTGCAAGTAACATGGGGAATTTTTTTTTTCAACTAATCTTTTGAGGCAACTCCCTAAAATGTGCCGATAGAAAAGAAAATGAGATTTGAAAAGTTTTACCTTAATCTGATAATATTAGCACGTGCCGCAAAGAGGGTAAAGTTCAGAAAAACAGCCAAAAATTGTAGTTTTTACTCCGTAAAACTAAAACTACTGATCCTAGAAGCTTTATTTTGGTCCCATTTTGTAGGAAATTTTATTTTCTTTAACTCTAATTTGATTTAAAGTTTCGAAAAAAATTAATAAATATTTTTCAGAATTTTCACAAGTCTGGCTGCAACGCAAATCCTCGAAATTGCAAGTAACATGGGGAAATTTTTTTTTCAACTAATCTTTTGAGGCACTCCCCTAAAATGTGCCAATAGACTAGAAAATGAGATTTGAAAAGTTTTAGCTTAATCGGATAATATTAACACGTGCCTCAAAGTGGGTAAAGTTAACGAAAAACAGCGATTTTTAGCCAAAAATCGTAGTTTTTCCTCTGTAAAACCAAAACTTATAATCTTAGAAACTTCATTTTGGTCTCATTTTGTAGGAAATTTCATTCTCGTTAAGTGCTATCCCAGTCATTTTTGCTGTCATGTCCAAAGTATTTATTTCGCATTTTCCATTATGGCTTGTACTGCTCATTTCATAAGCTTTACTCGCAGTTATTTATTTTATCTATGAGTTTCAAAGACATAAATTTATTATATATTCGTAATAATATTGCTGTTTTTTCTCTGAAAAGTCAACGTTATCCGTAGATATCATCAAATTTACTAAAAGAACTTATTAATTTACATTTTAATGATTTATTTTTTCTATGCAATTTCGAGGATTTGCGTTGCAGCCAGACTTGTGAAAATTCTGAAAAATTTTTAATCCTTTTTTTCGAAACTTTAAATCAGATTAGACTTAAAGAAAATAAAATTTCCTACAAAATGAGACCAAAATAAAGCTTCTAGGATCAGTAATTTTGGTTTCCAGAGTAAAAACTACAATTTTTGACTAAAAATCGCTGTTTTTCTTTACTTTACCCTCTTTGCGGCACGTGTTAATATTATCCGATTAAGCTAAAACTTTTCAAATCTCATTTTCTAGTCTATCGGCACATTTTGGGGAGTTGCCTCAAAAGATTAGTTGAAAAAAATTTCCCCATGTTACTTGCAATTTCGAGGATTTGCGTTGCAGCCTGACTTGTGAAAATTCTGAAAAATATTTAATAATTTTTTTCGAAACTTTAAATCAGATTAGACTTAAAGAAAATAAAATTTCCTACAAAATGAGACCAAAATAAAGCTTCTAGGATCAGTTGTTTTAGTTTTACAGAGTAAAAACTATAACTTTTGGCTGCTTTTCTGAAATTTATCCTCTTTGCGGCACGTGTTAATATTATCCGATTAAGCTAAAACTTTGCAAATCTCATTTTCTAGCCCATTGGCACATTTTAGGGGGGGTGCCGCAAAAGATTAGTTGAAAAAAAATTTTCCCCATGTTACTTGCAATTTCGAGGATTTGCGTTGCAGCCTGACTTGTGAAAATTCTGAAAAATATTTAATAATTTTTTTCGAAACTTTAAATCAGATTAGACTTAAAGAAAATAAAATTTCCTACAAAATGAGACCAAAATAAAGCTTCTAGGATCAGTTGTTTTAGTTTTACAGAGTAAAAACTATAACTTTTGGCATGCTTTTCTGAAATTTACCCTCTTTGCGGCACGTGTTAATATTATCCGATTAAGCTAAAACTTTGCAAATCTCATTTTCTAGCCCATTGGCACATTTTAGGGGGGGTGCCGCAAAAGATTAGTTGAAAAAAATTTTTCCCCATGTTACTTGTGACCACCCTAGTAAACATGCATCTTTTGGTAAAACTTTTATTTTCACGGTAGACCGTGCAATGAATGAGGAAACAGATAGTAATATACAATGACGTTGTTTATTCCTCTCATTTCTCAATGAAAGTTATATTTTTTACGAGCGTGTTACATTCTGAAACGTTTTACGGAATTTTTTTACTTACTCTTATGCATGGTCTCCAATACAGCGTAAATAATAATCAAAGCAAATCTAGATAAAATCATCTTTATTAAATTGATTTAAGGCTAAAAAGAGGAAATAATTTACAATAATACACCAATAAATAAAACTTTCTGTTTACAGTAATACATCTCGCTCTATTTTAAACGCGTTTATTTTCATTAAAAGATTAAAGTTACTTCTTTAGCTACAATTTCTTTGTCCTCTGGTGCTTAACAAAAATTGCATTACTTATTTGTGATTTCTGTCTCAAACGCTTTTAAAAATTCTAGATTCTGTATTCTTAAACAAATTAAGAATCTGACCTAACTGTTATGAGTTAAACCCTCTAAAACCATTGCTAATACTTTCCAAACTTGTCTCTCATTAGTCAGATAAGTCATGTGAATTCGGAAGTTTGAAAAAATAAATAATTTTCATAATTTGCGAGCCCTCCTCATTGTGTTAAAACCGATCTTGTAAAACAATAAAAGATCGTTATAATGCACACCATGGAACACGTATATAGATTTAAATAAAATACAATTTTAACCAGTATTCACAAATGAATGGGCTTCATAACAGAGCTTCATCCTGCACTAAATGGTTACACATTAGCTGTTGTGCTTAAAATACGGAAATTGTTTTTTTCAATTTATTGTTTAAATTCGAAAAGTTGTGCGATTTATAAAGAATTACGGTGTGCGTAATATATAGATTCAGCGGTTTAAGTGTATTATCTGCTGTATTTTTACTTACTTACTATTTTGATGATCCGCTTACTATTAAAATGCTCATGAAAATAGGAAGGAGCCAGTCAATCAACTAACACAATATTCAGTAAATCATTATTTAATTTTATTTTAGGCAAAACTAAATATTTTTGTCGGTGGTACACATTTTTCAGTGCAGTACAATTCAATTGCTTACTCATGCAGCTTTCTCCCATCATAAAAATACCTGTCTGAAGAATCTTTTGACAACCGATTTCTCTAACTAGTGTCACCACACATGAATTCGTAGCCTCAGTCAAGGTAGATTGACACTTTGACTTGACACACACACACACACACAAAAGAGAGAAGAAAACGCACAAAAATAAGAGCGCTCACTTTGATTTAAGACCATACTAGAAAACCCTTTTGAGGTGCTATGAATTCAAAGTTTATTTTTTACGCTATTCGTTTGAACCTTGTTCTGAAACTTTTATTAAGTACTTCACGCGCTTCGAGTAAAAAATTAAAAAAAAAAAAAAAGCACCAAAGGAGCACAGGTTTGAAGTCGCAAAGACGCATAGCCCAGGGGAAGATGTTTTTTTTTTTTTTGGTTAAAGATCCTCCTTCCAGACTATCTATCACCTCTGGGGACGGATGGGGGGCAATGAATTAAAGTGAATTATAGCACATTATTAATTATAATCTCCTGCAGCAAACTTTTATAGATTGTTTCATTCGCTTCGAATGAAAAGAAGGGGGGAGGGAGGGCACCCAAGTCAACTGGATTCGAGGGTGCAATGATACATAGGCTGGAGGGCGCTCACTTTGGATTAAGCCCCCCCCCCCCCCCGACTGGACTGCCTTGTTTCATACCCTCCGAAAGTAAGGTGGAAAAAAACGAAGGCGCACAGGTTCGAGGGCGCAAAGGCGTGCAACCTGGAAGGCGCTGTATTTTTTTTTTTTTTGCAAAGAAAAAACCTTCCCGACAACCTATCACGTCTGTGATGCAATAAATAAAAGTTAATTATAACAGGTACATTATTGAGTATAACCATTTTCTTTAATCTTTTATAGATTGCTTTCCGTGCTTCGAACGTAAAGATTAAAAAGAAAAGGGCATTGTTCACGGCGCAAGGACGCACAGACTGGAGGGCACTAACTTTGGATGAGATCCCCTTAAAGACCACCTATCACTTCTGGGGTACAATAAGAACCGCCTTCTGATAACGCTTATTGACTACTTTTCACATGTTCCAAACGGGAAAAAAGTAAAAAATAAGTAATCTCCTAAAGTTGAAGGCGCACTGGCAGTGTCTGTGTGTGGTGGGGTTACTGTTCGAACTGTTAGGGGTTGCTTTCAAACCTTTAAAATTAAAAAGAATAATAATAAATAAAAAAAAATTAAAAAAAAAACGAAGGCGCACACGTTTTGAGGGCGCAAGGGCGCACAGGCCGGAGGGCGCACCTGCCCGCGGGCAGGTCTCCTCTACGGCCAGTCCGCCTCTGTTTTTAGCCAAAAATCGTAGTTTTTCCTCTGTAAAACCAAAACTATTCATCTTAGAAACTGTATTTTGGTCTCATTTTGTAGGAAATTTAATTCTCGTTAAGTGCAATCCCATTCATTTTTGCTGTCACGTCCAAAGTATTTATTTGGCATTTTTCAGGTTAAATCGTAGAGTATATCAAAAATAAGAAATTTTCATGCAAAAACCTAAAAGTATTACAATATTCAATTATATTTATTTGCTTATTGTTAGATTTACTTTGTCAATTATAAAAGGGGTATTTTCGCGGTACTTTAGAAATAAATGAAACAAATTTCTGTGTTAAAATAGAGGAATTAAGGATTTAAGACAGAAAGCAAAGAGTTAAAATGACAAAAAAAGCTTTAATGCACCTTTATACTCATACTGTTAAATTATATAACATCATTTTACTACTCTTTACATACAAATTAAGTTGCTGATGGCTTGGATGGGATACCTGTTGATAAATGAGGAAACTGTGCTTGCATTTAGCATACAGCATTAACTTGTAATAAAAGCTAGCGTTGCTCTTTGTCTTTCGTCAAAGAGGAACTGAAGCCTGGAATTAATCTTACACCTCTTTCAGCTGTATCATGGAACATCATTAAACTATTTACTGTATTTTTAGCTTTAGTATAAAATTGGTTTTTACACGATTTATAGGGGTATACATGGGCGCCCATAAGGGGGGCAAGGGGGGGCTCGAGCCCCCCCTTGGAAATTAGTATTTTTTCTGCTTTTAGTACTATTTATTCAGAAAAAATTTAAAACTTTTTTTTCTTCACCCATTAATGAATAAGTTATCAAAAATGCCAAATTGTAATAACTCTAATCTGCACTGAAATCGCTTTCAGAATTACAACATTGTGTCTCTTCCTACATTCTTCAATAGAAAAAGAAAGGCAGATTCATGGATAAACCGGCGCCGCATATGCATGGGAAACTCCCCCATGTCTGCGGACTAGCTGTTGGGTCATTCCATTTTAAATCAAAAATTTTTTTAAAAATTCGAATTTTTGAAAATTTCGCAAACCTGAAGAAAATATATATTTTATTAAAAAAATATACCGTTTGACATATAGGCCATTTTTGTTGTTGGCAACAGCAAAAATGGGGCATTTATGGTACTTAGTCTTATGAATTATAACTTTTTTTGCATCAAAGATTTTGAACTCAAACATAGCTAATTGAAATCTAAGAAAGAGAGTTTTTTATAGATCAAGAAATTTCAGAAAAAAAAAAATATTTTTCAAGGTCAAAGTTTGATGAAAATCTCATTTTTTACTACTTTTCAAAATTAAAAAACCCATGAAGGGTTTAGAATAACAAGCCCTATTTTGATATCATATATTCATATGCGTGGTTACTTATTATACAAAAAAATTAGCTTGTTACTCTGCCCATTTTATGAGATATGCCCCCCTAAAGTTGCAAATTTTCAAAAAAAATTTCAACGCTAAAAAAAATGCATGTGAGGGTAAGGTAAAAATCATTTTATTGGTGGAATCTTAAGTACTTTTTACATTAAAAAAATGTAACAAAAGTTGCTTTGTTATTCAAAGGCGCTTGGCAGCTATGGGCATCTGAATTTTCATATAATTGCACTGAAGCAACACGATTATTTTTATAATTAATCTCAGATTTTAGTGAAATTTAATTGTATTCTTAATTGCTAGTTTTCAATTATAGAAATGACAAAGAAGTGTTATGAAGTAACATATTTACACTTTTATAAGATAATTTAAAAATTTTATCGTCTAAATCTCTTAACGCTCTCTTGTAGAACTATTTTCTTTAGTGTTTCGTCTCACAGAGAAGAGTTGATAAATGTTCGCTCATCACAGGTGTGATAGTGTGACCTCTTCCTTGTGCACACCATAGTTCTAATGCAGTTAAGATTTTCAAAACGTCTTGCAACTAAATCCAAGTTTAGTCATCCTCACTTGATTTTTTAAAATGACGTTCCTGGCCCTTTCGGATGAAAATAATTTATTTTGTATTGTTCTTCAACATTGACTACTTTTACTTGCAACACTTCTCCTAGCCACCAGTCACTATCATACACACAGCAAACATAATCTGACAATTTTGGTCGGATTCTTGTTTTTTGTGCAGCAGTTTCGTTTGAATATATGATAAAAAAATATGGCTTGTTATTCTGAATCCTTCATGGGTTTTTTAATTTTCAAAAGTAGTAAAAAATGAGATTTTAGTCGCAAACTTTGACCTTGAAAAAATAAATCTTTTTTAAATATGAAATTTATTTATATCCTATATGAAAAGAGCTTTCTTAGCTTTCCAATGAACTATGTTTGAGATCAAAATTTTTGATAGAAAAAAAAATTATAGTTTGCAAGACAAAGCATCAAAATGCCCCATTTTAACGTTGCCAACAACAAAAACGAATTATACATATCAAAGAGTAAATTCAAAAAAAAAAAAAAAGTATATATTTTTGAGGTCTAGGAAATAAAAAGAATGCATATGCAAATTTCTATCGAAATAAAAAATGGTGATGCACCCCCCCCCCCGCCCCCATTGGTTGATTTAAAATGGAATGATCCTATATATATATATATATATATATATATATATATATATATATATCTTTTAACTGTAAACTATGAAGAAAATATATGAGCCCCCCTTAAAATTTCGCATATGGGCGCCCATGGGTATATATTGTAATCGTCCCTAGGCTGCAGCTTTTTAATTTCACAACAAGAAAGTTTCAATTTTCGCCTAAATTGCTTATTTCTAATATTCTCATCGTCTGTACCTGCTTTGAATTGCTTTTTATCTAACACAGATCATTCATCCGGAAATTTTTGAAAAATATTTGCTTGAGGACCAGCAGATGTATTTCCATTTTGCAACTAAAAACTGCTTTTAAAACAACTTCTAAGATGCGGTGGAAACATGCTGAATACGGAAAATATTTCTGTAACAACGCAGGTTTCCTGAAAGCTACCACTATTTTCAGCAGTGGTATCAAAATACATTCCATAAATTTTTTCAACTGAGCCCCAATGCTCAACTACTGAATATACAGCACTTACTTGTACACGCTCGTGCTGTTTTTAAGGACGGGAACACCTATCACCTGCTCTTCAACACCACTAATTATCAAAATTGCTAGCCTCTAAATTGTCTTTGTTAAATAAAACTGGATGAGATTTCTTATCCCAATACACAACAGCTCCTTCTAAGTCTAAGTTCATAAATCGATTTTTGATAAGATTAAATCTTTGTTGACGAAATTGCTGTCTACAAAAGGGTATGACGCTTCTACTGAAAATTAAATTTGACGGTCATGATTTAATGTATCTTCTGTAGCTGCTACTATCCGTTCTACGAATCCCGGTGAGAAACATCAAAGTGGTTATCAAAGGAAAATCCTTAACTCTTTGGTTTTGAATGGCATTTTTGGATCGCTCAGCATTCTTCGCAGCTTTCTCCTCTCATCATACAGTTTTTCTAGGTTTGTAACGTAGGTTTTAGATTGTTTGGTTGGCATCTTAGTTTTTTCACAAAAAATGAGAACTCCCTTTGGTTACTTGAAGCTTTTCTGAACATTAGTTTAATTTGACACAAGTTTTAAAGATAGAAGGTAAGATAAGAAGATAACTTGGAACCTGTGATTTGATGAGACATGCGGCTATTAAATATTGTCTTTCTGTCTTAAATTCAAGCTTGTTGATTTGTGGAAACCGAAGGTGGAGCCATTCTCCATTAAATCTCAAGGATTGTGTCCCAAACTAGTTGCTTGAAGACTTGCAAAGCGAGCAACTATGAATACTATATTTATAAAGTGTTGTGGGGTGTCTAAATGATTTCTCGACTCTCTCACAATAGAGATGGCGATTGCACCTTTCTATAATGAGGAATCATAGTTTTCTCACTTCCACGGGGGTCGAAAGCCCTAACAAGGCAGAGATTTTTAAGCTAATATTCAGCTCTGACAGCTAAGGAGGAAAGCAGCGTTTTGTATTTGAAGGGGTTAAGAGATGAAAAGGTTAAGTGACAAAACAGAAATTACGAGTAATTAAAGTTCAAAGTTTTATTGTTGTAGTTATTGCAGCTTTTTTGTTTTCTGGTTTTGTCATTAGTGTGCGAATGAATTTGGTCTATTGATATCTACTGTTTGATTTACCAAGTTTTATTTGCTCACCTGTATCTATTGCTTACCATTGTAGAGAGTGTTCATTTTTTAAAATGTAACTTAGCCCCTTCATCCTCCAAGCCCTTCATTTACGGCTTGTACTGCTTATTTCAGAAGCTTTACTCGCAGTTATTTATTTTATCTATGAGTTTCAAAGACTAA